>JANIIK010000641.1:22500-25185 GCA_027704905.1 Muraenolepis orangiensis
GTGTGTGTGTGTGTGTGTGTGTGTGTGTGTGTGTGTGTGTGTGTGTGTGTGTGTGTGTGTGTGTGTGTGTGTGTGTGTGTGTGTGTGTGTGTGTGTGTGTGTGTGTGTGTGTGTGTGTGTGTGTGTGTGTGTGTGTGTGTGTGTGTGTGTGTGTGACCTCACAACGCCCCACAGCGAGTCACAACACTTCCATGCATCACACAATGCGCCCTCAGCGTCTCAGGCAGCACATCCTGATGGATTCAGAGAGCTCCTCGATGGTCCAAAGTAGGTCACATGGTACGTCTCAACACACCTCCATGCATCCCCACACATGGAGACATGGGCCATGCTACGCCACAACGCGCAGGCCTTATGCTACAGCATGTAGCAGTAGTCAACAGGATGTGTCCGCAGTGTGTCACAATGGATCCTCATACGTCAACACACAACGTCCACATACCCTGGAACCAGGGCTCCTCCAGACTCACATGGTACCCTGGAACCAGGGCTCCTCCAGACTCACATGGTACCCTGGAACCAGGGCTCCTCCAGACTCACATGGTACCCTGGAACCAGGGCTCCTCCAGACTCTCATGGTACCCTGGAACCAGGGCTCCTCCAGACTCACATGGTACCCTGGAACCAGGGCTCCTCCAGACTCACATGGTACCCTGGAACCAGGGCACCTCCAGACTCTCATGGTACCCTGGAACCAGGGCTCCTCCAGACTAACATGGTACCCTGGAACCAGGGCTCCTCCAGACTCTCATGGTACCCTGGAACCAGGGCTCCTCCAGACTCTCATGGTACCCTGGAACCAGGGCTCCTCCAGACTCTCATGGTACCCTGGAACCAGGGCTCCTCCAGACTCTCATGGTACCCTGGAACCAGGGCTCCTCCAGACTAACATGGTACCCTGGAACCAGGGCTCCTCCAGACTCTCATGGTACCCTGGAACCAGGGCTCCTCCAGACTCTCATGGTACCCTGGAAGCAGGGCTCCTCCAGACTCTCATGGTACCCTGGAACCAGGGCTCCTCCAGACTCTCATGGTACCCTGGAACCAGGGCTCCTCCAGACTCTCATGGTACCCTGGAACCAGGGCTCCTCCAGACTCTCATGGTACCCTGGAACCAGGGCTCCTCCAGACTCACATGGTACCCTGGAACCAGGGCTCCTCCAGACTCACATGGTACCCTGGTGGTGGCAGTGCTGCTTTCATTACATTACACTTAATAGTCATTTGGTGCCAAAATGCTTTTTAGGAGGTATTTTATATGAAAGTATGATATGACAATACATCATCACCTAAAATAAGTGCTCTTGTTTGAAGGGCATACAGTTCATAATAAATTAAATATAGAGTAAATGAAACCACTTTAAATAACACTCTCCTGTCTGCTCTCCTTAAAGGGAACCCCACATGTTTAAACAACCTACCTTTAAAATGTCGACAATTTAGTGCTGAATGCAAATCCGTTGAAAAAAATGGCAAAAAATGTATTGACTTTCGGTAAAATGGAAAAGAGTAGGAGCTGTTTGATGCTTTGAAATTCTTGGGAGCTGCCATTATAAGATGTGCATTGCATTCTGGGTTGATGACGTTTCACGGTTGCTCACCTAAACTCTCCTGTACTCTTTTCCAATTGACCGAAAAACAATAATTTAACCATTTTTTTCAACTGAATTTGGTTCAGCACTAAATTGTTGACATATTGAAGGTCGGTTGTTGAAACATGCGGGGTTCCCTTTAAACAAAAGAGACCCTTTGTCCCCGGGTGAACCAGGTGTTCACACGTTCCCTGGCGTCCAAGTCCTCCCCACTGGGCCCCTCCCTGCTGACTCTCATACGGTCCTCCACTGTGTCTGAGTGGAGAGATGCTCTGGAGTCTGATCTAATCTGAACTAAATCCGCCAACTGTTCAAATAGGACTTTTTGGATCTAAATATTAAAAAAATGGCAGGAGTGCTACTCACTTATTTAGTGCCACTGGTCATATTTATATACGGTGGGACAGGCCAACACATGGGAGACCGTCTGGAGGCCTGACTGCAAAACATCACACCTCAATGTGCCACAATATCAACCACAGGTCACAGTATGTCTCTATAAACATCACTACATGACACAAGGTGTCTCCATATGTCACAGTATGTCTCTATAAACATCACTACATGACAAGGTGTCTCCATATGTCACAGTATGTCTCTATAAACATCACTACATGACACAAGGTGTCTCCATATGTCACAGTATGTCTCTATAGACATCACTACATGACACAAGGTGTCTCCATATGTCACAGTATGTCTCTATAAACATCACTACATGACACAAGGTGTCTCCATATGTCACAGTATGTCTCTATAAACATCACTACATGACACAAGGTGTCTCCATATGTCACAGTATGTCTCTATAAACATCACTACATGACACAAGGTGTCTCCATATGTCACAGTATGTCTCTATAAACATCACTACATGACACAAGGTGTCTCCATATGTCACAGTATGTCTCTATAAACATCACTACATGACACAAGGTGTCTCCATATGTCACAGTATGTCTCTATAAACATCACTACATGACACAAGGTGTCTCCATATGTCACAGTATGTCTCTATAAACATCACTACATGACACAAGGTGTCTCCATATGTCACAGTATGTCCAAATACACTTCAGGACAACAAGCACCA
>JANIIK010000642.1:0-10000 GCA_027704905.1 Muraenolepis orangiensis
GACAGAATGAAAAGAGTTTGGTAACTCCAGTTTACAGGGTTGTGACATGCACTTACTTGAATGAGACTTTGATATGCACTTATGGTTTGTGTATTGGCAGGCTGCGGTTTTGTGTTGGATGATTGGGATGCCGGATTCGTCTGCTCGTCGTCTGCTGGTCTCCTTGAGGACTAGCAATCGGCGGCGGAACAGGCTGGACGAGCTCCCACGAGAACGACCTGTGAATGTGAAGCAACGCACAGAGTTATAAGCGTGGCTTCTACAGAGGCGGTAAGGATAAGAGCGCACTCAATGCGGACACGTGTTCGCCAGGATGGCATTCGATATTCACTTGAACTCTGAGTTAAAGGGCCACACGCGACATGCCAAGTGCGCCTGTAACACTAGTGGACGAGAGTTTAACCACCAGTGTCATGGAATTAGAGTGAAAGGATCAGTTGTGGGTAAATGGATAGTAGATAACTAGATATAAATGTATATTCTTGTGTAATAGGAGATCAGGGTCCTTTGTTGTTGAAGTTGTGTTGTTTTATGTGCTTTTGTAGTTTAACGAGAGTCTTTTGACTTGCTAAGATGGTTTGGATATAAGGGTCTGCTTATCACAAGATTTAAGAGGTCCACTCGGTTCCCAGACTTAGCTGGATCCAGTTAGTTTAAGATAAAATTAAAATTAGGTATATGAGATCATAAATTATAAACATGTAAATAAGTATAATAATTAAAACTAGTGTAGATAGGTATACTTTAAAACAGTGAATACTAGTTCGCTAGAATGATATTGAAACATAGTTAGACTCACGTAGTGGAACCAGGGGAGAGGTTTAATAGCATCAGACCACAAGGTGTGTTTGGTACATATTGCGTGTCATTCTTGTCTGTATTATAATCTATTGTATCAGTGTGGATTAGCCTGGACTTTGTGGAAAGATAAATAAACGCAAAGAAGGTAAAGGAAGATACTGGAAAGAGGAAACACACGTCCTTACACTTCAAAAACTGTAGTATCTTTGTCAGTCGTCTTCATTTTCATTGTGCAAGACTCTCAATCTCATCTCGGCGTAGGGCAGAACTTGGTTTCCTTCTGATCTGGGCCCCTAACCCATATTAGTAGATACCTTAGTCTAGTTACTAAGCTAGTGTATACATGAACGTTTGGCGAGGACCAGCCAGGAGAGAGACTGCTGTTATTGGTAACAAGAGTGATCACACCACAGGAAAAGACAATCGATGATAGTAATCTAAAAGCCTTAAAATGGATATAGTGAAGGCTGAACATGTAGATATCCCTAACTCTGTCATTGTTGATGGCACTCCGCTGATTAACCCCAAAGAGCTTGAGGAAACATTTAGTATCCCATGGCCCTATAAATCGCCTTTTGCTGATCGATGACCATAACTCAGAATTTCACCATCACGTCATAGTTGAAGTTTAAGAGCGATGGCATCGCGATGCAGACATTAAGACCCTTACTGCCCCTAGGCTACAAGAGTCTCCGTGACACCAATGTCACCTTTAATGTGCGTGCTTTAGATAGTGTCTACACACATGATGCTAGTAGTAGCGCCACCAATGGATACCTGACACATTGCAAGATATAGCAAGAACAAGTGGGAGGTCTTTCCAAGAAGTACTTCAGGAGGAGTTGACAAAGATGGTCCCAGCGGGAGGGATTAATCCCCCAGCCCAAGAGCTGCCAAACTTAGAGACGGAGTCCCAGAACCTAGGGAGTGAAAGCTGCTGAAGCAACCACCACCGTGGGTTCCCCGCACGCTTCCCCTGAGTGGAACCCCGAGTATGACACACCTAAAAGCCCAGCCAAGGGACCCGAGCGAACTGCAACACACCAAACCCTAGCAGGAGCAGGGAGTGGTCATGTTTCCGCGATGATCCAACCAGTTCTCTCCATGACGACGATTAACCCTCCTAGTGTGCAAAAGATAATAGTTGAACACATCGTGAAGACTGAGGCTGCCAGGTCTCACCAAGAGATCTCTGTTCGTCTTCGAGTCTTCTCTGGGAGAAGTCCTCGTCCTAATAATGAACCCGATTATGACACCTGGCGTGCGAGTGTTGAACTCCTGATGACGGACCCATCCATCTCTGACCTGCATAGAACACAGAAAATCGCCGACAGTCTACTGCCCCCTGCCACCGATGTCATCAAACAGGTTGGTCCCAGAGCCTCACCTTCAGAATATCTTGAGCTCCTGGACTCGGTCTATGGGTCAGTGGAAGATGGAGACGACTTGGTTGCCAAGTTAATGGGCACCTTTCAAAACACTGGTGAAAGACCCTCAAGTTACATGAATAGACTACAAATCACCCTGAGCACAGCTATCAGACGAGGGGTATTGTGGAGGAGGAAGAGGGTCGATGTCTCTTGAAGCAATTCTGCAGAGGCTGTTGGAATCGTGAGCTGATCAGAGACCTTCAATTGGAACAGAAGAAAGCACAGCCGCCTTCGTTCGCCGAGCTGGTGTTTCTTATCAGAACAGAAGAGGATAGACACGCGGCGAAGGAAGATCGCATGAGAAGACATCTTGGCCTAGACAGGCAAGTTTCCACTGCTCCCAAGACTAGAACGGTCGTGCACAGTCCAAGCTGCTCACACCTGGAAGACTCAAAGGCCGCCACCACTGAAACTGATACCTGAGAGAACAGGTTTCTGAGCTTCAAGCTCAAGTCGTTGCCATGCAGGCACCAGCTAAACCAATGACCAAGAAGAACCGCCAGAATCAGCTGAGGTTACTGCACTAAAGAGACAAGTCGTCGAGCTCCAAGCTCAGATGACTGCATTTCGAGTGCAAGACGATCAGATAAGGAGGAATCCACGATCAAAAGGTGTGGCGATCAAAACCGACCATGAGGCAACCGAGCAGTCATATCGTGGGGCCCCTGCTTCTTCCAGGCCCCGTCCTTGGTACTGTTTCCATTGCGGAGAAGATGGGCACATTGCTCCAAACTGTGAAGATGAACCGAACCCTGCTCTGGTTGAAGAAAAGAGGCACCAGTGTAAAGAGAGGCAGATTAAATGGGACCAGTTAAACTGCTGACGGTTTCTGTTGGAGGGCAAACAGGGACCAAGAGAAAAGAGATGCGCCCTAAAAGAACTGAACCAGTGATCAGCAAAAGTGCTCAAAGTAAATTATCTCCCATTAAGCTACCTAGAGGATTGGTAGGCATGAAGTGCACAGCTCTGATCAAATAGGAGGAAAATAAATCAACTGTCTCTTAGACACGGATCCCAGGTCACCACCAGGTCACCCCCTGTCACTCTATAAGAGTCACTTGTCAACTCGCCCAATGAAATCATTGAACAACTTGTTGGAAGTGGAGGGAGCAAATGGACAGGCAGTGCCATACCTTGGGTATGTAGAGCTGTCCTCAAGACCCTTAAGATACGACAGGAACAGGCATGCAATGGCAACCTGGGAAGAGTGAAGGTGAAGGGAAACACACCCGAAGTTGTACCAGCTGGCAGCACGGTGGTCCTGGAGGGACTAATCCATGTGACTGGAAGCCACACAGAAAAATGGGTCATTATAGAGCCACCATCCGAGTCGTCCCTGCCCAGTGGGTTGCTGGTAGCTAGCAGCTTGCACACCTTGCCAGATAAGCGCCCCTGCCACTTGCCTGTCCTGATCAGGAATGAAACACAGAGTGACATAGTGATTCCCCCAAGGACCGTGCTAGCTGAGATACACTCTATCCAAAGAGTGGTGGGGAAGGAGCCCTCTGCTAATCTGAGGAAATCTACTGACCAAGTGACAGAGCTAGTCAGGCCCAAGATGGAATTTGACTTTGATAACTCCCCTGTGCCATTAGAGTGGAAAGACAGAATAACAGAGCTGTTGAACTCTATGCCGGAGGTGTTCGCCCAAAATGATCTTGACTACGGCCACAACTGATGACGTGAAGCATCATATCAAACTCCGTGATGAGACCCCCTTCAAACATAGAGCCAGGCCTATTCATCCTCAGGATGTGGACGCAGTGCGGAAGCACCTTCAGGAGCTGCTGGCAGCAGGCATCATTCGTGAGTCAGAGTCTCCTTTCGCATCCCCTATCGTTGTGGTCCGGAAGAAGAACAACTCAGTGCGCCTGTGCATTGACTTCAGGAAACTTAATTCTCAGACCATAAAGGATGCCTACGCTCTGCCCAACCTGGAAGGAGTTTTCTCTGTGCTGACTGGGTCAAAGTGGTTCTCTGTTCTTGATCTGAAGTCAGGCTATTACCAGATCGAGATGGAAGAGGCTGATAAGCAGAAAACCGCCTTTGTGTGCCCCCTCGGGTTCTGGGAGTTCAACAGAATGCCACAAGGGATCACGAACACACCTAGTTCATTCCAAAGGCTAATGGAGAAGTGTATAGGGACCTCAACAGGAAAGAAGCACTGGTGTTCATCGACGACATCATTGTCTTCTCTGAAACCCTGGAGGAACACGAATCTCGACTAACACACGTCCTTCGACAATTAAAGGAGTACGGGCTGAAGCTGTCTCCGGAGAAATGCAAGTTTTTCCAAACATCTGTAAAATACTTGGGTCACATAGTCTCCCAACATGGAGTTGAGACAGATCCCGGAAAGATAGAGGCCCTAGAGACCTGGCCGAGGCCCACAAATCTTCAACAGCTGAGGTCCTTCCTTGGGTTTTCCGGGTACTACCGAAGGTTTGTTCAGGACTACGCTAAGATCACAAAGCCCTTGAACGACCTTACCGCAGGGTATCCTCCACTTCGGAAGAGCAGCAAGAAGAAGAAAGAGCCGGATAAACAGTACTTCAATCCTGGTGGATCTTTCGGCGATAGATGGACACCACCCTGCCAGCAGGCATTTGAGACCTTGATCGAGAAGCTCACCTCTGCTCCAGTGCTGGGATTCGCTGACCCAAAACGTCCGTACATATTACATACAGACGCCAGTACCACTGGACTGGGCGCAGCGTTATACCAGGAGCAGGACGGGAAGAAAAGAGCCATAGCTTTTGCGAGCAGAGGGCTGACTAAGAGCGAAGCCAAGTACCCTGCTCACAAGCTTGAATTCCTAGCTCTCAAATGGGCTGTCACTGCAAAGTTTAGTGATTATCTCTACGGGACAGACTTCACGGCTATAACTGATAGCAATCCGCTAACTTACATCCTGACATCAGCCAAGCTGGACGCCATGAGTTATAGGTGGTTGTCAAGCCTGTCGACATATTCCTTCAAACTTCAGTACAGAGCAGGAAGGCAGAACCAAGATGCAGATGGGCTCTCCCGACGGCCCCATGGTGATCTCATGGATGACCCAGTGTCACAGAAAGAGAGAGATAGGATCAAGCAGTTCACACTACACCATCTGATGGATATGGAGCACACCGATGTCCTTCCCGAAGTAGTGACCGCCATCTGTGAGAAACATCAGGTCTATCAACCGAATGCAAGTCTTGGGCCTCCGTACTCGCCTGTGGCTTTAGTGGAGTCCCTAGCCCTGCACACCGATGCTCTACCCAGCGGGTTCCAACGGGAAAATGAGCATGGTCTTCCGGTAATTCCACATCTGTCGGAAGAGGACTTGATGGAACGGCAGAGAGCAGACCCAGATCTTAGGGCGGTCATAGAACAGCTGCAAACTGGAGAAAAGCCTCCTCCTACCCAAAGGAGAGAACTCCCTGACATAGGCTTGTGGTTGAGAGAGTGGAATCGGTTGGAGATAAGAAATGGGGTGTTATACAGAAGGAGACAAGATCAAGGGGACCTGGTGTACCAGCTGGCGCTCCCCGCAGACCTAAGGGCTACTGTACTAAGAAGCCTACACGATGACCTAGGTCACCTAGGTGCAGAACCAACTCTTGACCTTGCAAGGTCCAGGTTTTATTGGCCAAGGATGTCTGTGGATGTGGAAGAGAAAATCAAGAGATGTGAACGTTGTGTTCGCCGGAAAACTCAGCAGGAGAGAGCAGCCCCTCTGGTGAACATCACAACCAGCAGGCCATTGGAGCTGGTCTGCATGGACTTTCTCTCCATAGAGCCTGATCGGACTAACACAAGAGACGTACTGGTGATCACGGACCACTTCACAAAGTACGCAGTTGCTGTCCCTACCCCAAATCAGAAAGCACAGACAGTGGCAAAGTGTTTATGGGACAACTTCCTCGTGCATTATGGGTTCCCTGAAAGGCTCCATAGTGACCAAGGGCCAGACTTCGAGTCGCACACCATCAAAGAGCTGTGCCGCATCGCTGGTATCCAGAAAACTAGAACCACACCATATCACCCAAGAGGGAACCCAGTGGAACGTTTCAACAGGACACTCCTCCAGATGTTGGGAACCCTGGAAAACAAGAACAAGACTCACTGGAAGGATTTTGTCAAGCCGCTAGTGCACGCGTACAACTGTACGAGAAACGATGTGACTGGATTTTCTCCATATGAGTTGATGTTTGGACGACAACCCCGACTGCCAATCGATCTGGCTTTCGGCCTACCTGTCAACAAGCCTCAAAAGTCACACTCTCAGTATGTGCACGATCTGAGAAGTCGATTGGAGGAGAGTTATAAAATCGCCACCCGGAATGCGGCAAAGACGGCTGACCGCAACAAGCGCAGATTCGACAAGAGGGTCGTGGACTCAACCCTGGAAGCAGGTGATCGTGTTCTTGTGCGGAATGTCCGGATAAGAGGGAAGCACAAGTTGGCCGACAAGTGGGAGTCTGGCGTGCATGTGGTGGTCCGACGTGCTAGCGATCTTCCTGTGTACACTGTCCGGCCAGACTCCAAAGATGGCCCCCTTCGGACCCTGCACCGGGACTTGTTACTACCCTGTGGGTTCCTACCTGTGGTTGAACCGGAAGGTCCAGCTCCAAAAAGGGGCATCCGTAGGCCTCAAACGCGACAAAACCCAGGCATCGAGGATGATGAAGAACCTGAAGACATGAGAGATCCATCTGATTCCGAGGAGGGATGTGTTTACTACTACCCGTATGGAGGAACAGTTGAGGTTGACACTAGAACCTTGTCAGACATGGAACCAGTACAGAGGGAGAGGAACCAACCAATGCAGGAAGCACGGCCAGCTATGGTTGTTCCGGGGAAGCTGCACCCCCTTCCACGTGATCCTGGGAAAGAGAGTTTACCTGAACTTGAGGTTGAAGGAGAAACCCCACCTGAGACTGAAACTGCAAGAGAGAAACCAGCTGATCCAGAGCCTGAGGGAGGCACTTCCTCATCGGGGCTAGCGGCAAAGCGGAGATGCTCATTTGAGAGGCTTTGTGAAGTTCCAGAGGATGCTCCCAGTGAAATGGCGGAAGGCCTTCCAGTGCCCTCCGACATGTCTAACAGTGATGAAGGTCCCCAAGAGCAGCAGCCTGAGGCCACTGAGGTTGGAACTATAAGAGATGAGATTGAACAAGACATCCCACGTATACAGCCCACTAGACACAGAACCCCCCCAGATAGACTGCATTATACACAATTAGGGAATCCCTTTGTGTCTTTGGTGCAGTCACTGTTCCAGGGTATAAGCTCTGCTTTCATAGACATACTGCAAGATCCCAGATATCAGTGTAGGTGTAACGGGACGTACACACCTTTGAGGGGGGAGTGTGTAACCCCTGGTTACTAGAGCTCCAATGACTCCAAAACTTATCTGTAACATTGAAATGAGATTTGACCAATCAGAGCGTTAGGCCCGCCTCCTACGTTTACCGTGAACTCCGGTTAATACCAGATTTTCCTTTGTCGAGTCAGGAATGACATGAGGTGTGGATGTTTAAGACGTCCCGTTGGTATATGATAACTATCATCAGAGAAACCCTTGGTGAGTCTCAAACAAGAGAAATGTGACTATTAGAAAGTTGTTAACATGATAATTGAGTGTAATGTGCGGTATAACGATAGTTGGAATGTCGCAACATTGTTCCTCACAAGCACGAGGGGCCGCTATACAGACATGTGATGCATGACAGAATGAAAAGAGTTGAACCCATTTACAGGTTGTAAATGCACTTTATTGAATGAGACGTTGATATGCACTTATGGTTTTGTATTGCAAGGCTGGGTTTTGTGTTGGATTGATTTGGATCCTGGATTCGTCTGTTCGTCTGCTGGTTCCTTTGGACTGCATCGGCGGCGGACAGGCTGGCGAGCCTCCCACGAGAACGACCTGTGAAGTGAACAAGGACAGAGTTAAAGCGTGGCTTCTACAGAGCGGTAGGATAAGCGCACTCAACGACACGTTTCCCAGGATGGATTCGTATCACTGAACTGAGTTAAAGGGCCACGGACACCAAGTTCCCTGAACACATGGACAGAGTTTAACCACCATTCATGGAATGAGTGAAATCGTTGTGTGTAAATGGATAGAGATAACTAAATTGTAATAGGATTCAGGTTCTTTGTTGTTAAGTTTTGTTTGTTTTATTGCTTTTGTGTTAACAGAGCTTTTGATTTAAGATGGTTTGGATATAAGGGTCTTCTTTCAAAGATTAAGAGTCCTGGTTCCTAGAATTAGCTGATCCAGTTAGTTTAAGATAAAAATTAAAATAGTATATAGATAATAATTAAAACAGTAAATAGATAATAATTAAAACAGTGAGTAGGTATAATTAAAACAGTGAGTAGATATAATTAAAATAGTAACTAAAGTAGTGGAACCAGGGAAGGTTTAAGCATCAGACCCAAGGTGTTTTGTACATATTCATTCATTTTGTTTAATTCATTGTACAGTGTATTATCCTGACTTGTGGAAAGAAAATAAACCAAAGAAGGTAAGGAAGAACTGGAAAGAGAAACACATTTCCTTACCTTCAAAACATAGATCTTTTGTCAGTGCTTCATTCTTGTGCAGACCATCTCTCTTCCGAGGCGAACTTGGTTTCTTCTGATCTGGCCCAAACCCATATATAGATACCTTGTCTAGTTACTAAGCTAGTGTTACATAAAGTACCAAATGGATTCCATTGTGGACACCCCTCCAAGACTCTCCAGAGGTTAGGAGTTACATTACATGAAATTACATTACATTAAAGTCATTTAGCAGACGCTTTTTCCCGAAGCGAATTACTATCGTGTGTTTCAACAAAGGGTAGGCAAGAGAACAACAAAAAAATCGAATCTGCATTCGAAGAACTGAACCAGAGCTCAGATAAAAGTACTATAAAGTTGGTAAACAATAAAACCAGAACTAACTAACTAGTTCAGACCTGTGGACAGCGTCTGATGGAACCAGGAACAACATTTAGGTATCGTACTCAGGAATCAGTATCGTGTTTTGCAGCTGATCAAAAACCTGGAGGTGAAGCAGCTCATGCCAATCACTGATCACTCTCTAGACCTTTTAAAGAGCCTCTGTTTGTTCCCTATAGGGACTGGGAGTGTCCAGATGTATGACGGATAGATCAGTCTACCAGCCTACCCTGGAGGACTGTCCCAGCTGGAAGGCTGATATCATCAGAGAATCAGGGGTGGACCACCCACCCTTCCCTGAAGCGGTCCTCCCCTGTCCTCTCCAAAGCGCTCTGAATCAATGACTGGTTTTGCGTCACAGTTCCTGGTGTCCTTATCAGACAACTTATCTGTTTCCCTGCACCACTGAAGCTGCCACAAACACACAGCCAAGCATGTAGATGTCCACCGCTGGAACGGCGTAGCAGAGCGTTCATTTACTCTTTAAGTCGTGATCCGCTGTTAGACAAATAGCATCCGAGCGGACGGTTGGCTCATCTTGCCACAGACAACAACAACCTCAGAAAGAAGAGTAGAGTGAGGGTAGATCACAGACCACTGAGGGGGTACGAGGACAGGGCGGTGTGGGGGTGTGTCTTAAAGGCACTTCTGCTGCATACGAACGAGCATCAAGAAACAAACTACAGCGCATACTAAGAGAGTGAGCCGTGTGTCCTCGTCACGTGCACGCCCCCAGCATCACGTGCACTGATAGCGAGCGCGGTTCCCCGGGGAGGAAAGTGCTGATTGCGACGACCGCCGTCTTGATGAGGTGTCAGTCGCTCACAGGCAGA
>JANIIK010000642.1:15000-37500 GCA_027704905.1 Muraenolepis orangiensis
CTACAGGCTAGTCTCTACAGTGAACCACCTAAAGGAGGAACTACAGGCTAGTCTCTACAGTGAACCACCTAAAGGAGGAACTACAGGCTAGTCTCTACAGTGAACCACCTAAAGGAGGAACTACAGGCTAGTCTCTATAGTGAACCACCTAAAGGAGGAACTACAGGCTAGTCTCTACAGTGAACCACCTAAAGGAGGAACTACAGGCTAGTCTCTACAGTGAACCACCTAAAGGAGGAACTACAGGCTAGTCTCTATAGTGAACACCTAAAGGAGGAACTACAGGCTAGTCTCTATAGTGAACCACCTAAAGGAGGAACTACAGGCTAGTCTCTACAGTGAACCACCTAAAGGAGGAACTACAGGCTAGTCTCTACAGTGAACCACCTAAAGGAGGAACTACAGGCTAGTCTCTACAGTGAACCACCTAAAGGAGGAACTACAGGCTAGTCTCTACAGTGAACCACCTAAAGGAGTAACTACAGGCTAGTCTCTATAGTGAACCACCTAAAGGAGGAACTACAGGCTAGTCTCTACAGTGAACCACCTAAAGGAGGATCTACAGGCTAGTCTCTACAGTGAACCACCTAAAGGAGGAACTACAGGCTAGTCTCTACAGTGAACCACCTGAAGGAGGAACTACAGGCTAGTCTCTACAGTGAACCACCTAAAGGAGGAACTACAGGCTAGTCTCTATATTGAACCACCTAAAGGCTGTTAGAGGAACTACAGGCTAGTCTCTACAGTGAACCACCTAAAGGAGGAACTACAGGCTAGTCTCTACAGTGAACCACCTAAAGGAGGAACTACGGGCTAGTCTCTACAGTGAACCACCTAAAGGAGGAACTACAGGCTAGTCTCTACAGTAAACCACCTAAAGGCTGTTAGAGGAACTACAGGCTAGTCTCTACAGTGAACCACCTAAAGGAAGAACTACAGGCTAGTCTCTACAGTGAACCACCTAAAGGAGGAACTACAGGCTAGTCTCTACAGTGAACCACCTGAAGGAGGAACTACAGGCTAGTCTCTACAGTGAACCACCTAAAGGAAGAACTACAGGCTAGTCTCTACAGTGAACCACCTAAAGGAGGAACTACATGCTAGTCTCTACAGTGAACCACCTAAAGGAAGAACTACAGGCTAGTCTCTACAGTGATCCACCTAAAGGAGGAACTACAGGCTCGTCTCTACAGTGAACCTAAAGGCTGTTAGAGTCAAGTCAAGTCACGTCAAGTCAAGTCAAGTTTATTGTCACTTCACAGTTTACACGAAAAGCAGTGAGTGAAAATCTTATGTGCAATACCCGACGACAGACAGCAGTTATAAAAATAAGATAAAATAAAATAAAAACAGAATAGGATAAAATAAGTTAAAAAAAGTAAAACAAAACTGTATAAAGTTAAATATATAAAATAAAAATGCAATTTATAAAATGCAATATATCGGCACAAAAAAAGAGCAATATGTATATATAAATCAATGTAATAAAATATACATTGTTATATGCTATACGCCCTTGTTCAGCAGCCTGATGGCCTGACTGTGGAAGCTATCGCTGAGTCTATTTGTACGGCACTTGATACTGCGGTATCGCCTGCCTGACGGTAAAAGTGAGTACAGTTTGTGGCTGGGGTGGGCAATGTCTTTTATGATGTGTTTGGCCTTGGCCACGCACCGCTGGTTGTGTATATCCAGGAGGGAGGGGAGCTGTATTCTATTCAATACATTTAGATTTCATTTAGAGTTAATTTAGTTATATTTTGTTTATACTAGTTTAGCTTAGTTTAGTTTGTTGTTATTTAGTTTTTAGTTTTTAGTTCTCCACGAGATCACTAGATAGAGAGAGAGAGAGAGAGAGAGAGAGAGAGAGAGAGAGCCCACTACCCACTATCACCACCACCTCATCTCGTACAGCCACACCCACTACCACCACCTCATCTCCTACAGCCACACCCACTATCACCACCACCTCATCTCCTACAGCCACACCCACTATCACCACCACCTCATCTCCTACAGCCACGCCCCCTACCACCACCACCTCATCTCCTACAGCCACGCCCACTATCACCACCACCTCATCTCCTACAGCCACACCCACTATCACCACCACCTCATCTCCTACAGCCACGCCCACAATCACCACCACCTCATCTCCTACAGCCACGCCCACTATCACCACCACCTCATCTCCTACAGCCACACCCACTATCACCACCACCTCATCTCCTACAGCCACGCCCCCTACCACCACCTCATCTCCAACAAGAACAACATTCATCATTCAGAGAGATTTTTGATTTGTAACTGTAAAATATTAATAATAATAATATACATGTATATGTGTTTTGATGTCACGTCCTCTCACTGCTTTCCCCCCCATAGGTTCGGCAGAAATTGATAGCGTTCAACTTACATACTACGTTTTAACAAAAGCAAAAACAATGTTTAAAATGACATAGTGGAGCTTTCAATGAGGGTTTATGAACACTTTGGTCTTCAAAGTGCGTTGGAACAAGCCTCAGCAGGATTCACAGAATGTCCTCAACTAGGATCAGTAAGATCGGGCTTTACATTGATCAGAGCTGATGGGCTTCATTTCATTCCTTTTAAAAACTTTGAGGTGGACTAAACTAAACCTGGAACCTTCACAAGACAAATTACTTTCAACGTTAGAGGGGTTGTTTTCTGCTAGTGTAATGTAGTGCTATTAAACTCCTATTCCAAATGTGGTGAGGAAAAGGAAGAAGAAGAAGAAGAAGAAGAGAGGGTGATAGGGGAGTCTTTATGGCCAAGTAAGCTTGCACATACAAGGAATTTGTCTTGGTCTTTGGTGCATTAACATTAACAACAACATCACACAAGTAAAAGAACATTACGAATGTTTAAGTTAAAATAGAATAAGATAAAATGGAACATATAAACTAAATTAGAATAAAATACAATATAATATAATATGGGGCAGGGCTGAACAATTGTGCGGGATTGTTGGAACATGTAAACTAAAGTACAATAAAACCTACCAGAACCTTCCTGAACCCATCCTGTAGTAAGAGGTCCATCACTTGTTCCAGTGTCTGAATTCACTCTACTAAAAAACGCATTTACTTGTTGAGGTGTCCCTGATCTAAATCTAAGGATTTCTTAGATTTTCTGCCCGTTGACAGGGAAACCCGGCGGTAGTTCACTGCTTCTGATACTAGAGGCTCAGAATAGAGGCAGCCTCATTATTCTGTTCTTCTAATGACGTCTTGCTGATTATTGGTGTTATAAATTAGCCCTTTGAATCTCCATGGAAATGGTCTCCAGCTGTGGCCTCTGCACAGCTGTTGTTATTCGTTTTACACGCACGCACACACACACACACACACACACACACACACACACACACACACACACACACACACACACACACACACACACACACACACACACACACACACACACAAACAAACACACAGTGACATTTCTCCCAAAGACCTTTAACACGGTGTAAAAATAGCACCGGGTCTATTTTAAATCATCCACCAGAAATGTTTTAACCATGAAATCCATAACAATACAATCAATGATAATCAATGACAATCAGTTTACATCCGTGATGCGGTTTTTCCGGGTTGAATATTGATTTAACATTTAAATACGTCTTTCCAATACGTGTACGGTCACGCATGTACCTGCACGCACAGAGGACACATAGACACATGGACACACACACACACACACACACACACACACACACACACACACACACACATACACGGACGCATGCTTCATGCACTGTTTGATGTGGAGGCGTGACACTGTTGTGTGTTGCCTAGGGAACATGTGACCTACCCATCCATATGGTGGGATGACAGACTATTGACAGGTGCTGACTGCTGATCGATGGCCGCTCTCTTTGGCACATGTACAGTTTGTACACCCCCTGTAGTTTGTTGTTGTTGGTTTGGAGGTTTGCTCAGTTTGTTGTTGCTGTCGATGTGGTTGTTGACATCGATGTATTGTCCACATCCACCCATCTGTCATCCAGATAAGCCTCTATCCATCAACCTTTCCACATCAGTCCATCTATCCATCCATCCATATGTCAGTCTATTTACCCACCATCATCACCATCATCATAATTATCATCATCGTCATCATCGTCTCTCTGTCCACCTCAGTCTATCTATCCATGCATCTCTGTCCATCCATCCACAACATAACCCAAGGTTATAAGTATTATAATTACTGCCCATCCGTCTGTTGAAGGATGTATCCATCTATATATTAAACATGAAGATATGTGCATTTCCTCAGTCCTCCAACAGCAGTATACAGAGAGGTCTAAGGGAGCCAGTGTTGAGCTATTCACCAAATAAACAGCTCATTATCTCAGCGTATTACCAGGGCAGCAGACCGTTCTGATCCCCTCCATGCGGCCTCTGATGGGAATACGTTATGCAGACACACTATCCGACAGACAGAACCACCCAACAATACTGTCCCTGAGAGATTTACTCCGCTCATAACCCTGCGCACTTTCACTCAGATATTCAGTTATATTTACAGACATTTATAATAAAGTGAAAAGCTCTTCCTAATTGAAACGCCGGCGTCAGCAGCGATAAAGCACACCTGGCGTCTCCAAGCAAAGAGAGCGCTACTGCCCCCCAGGGTCAGGGAGGACTCTCAGAGCACTGCAGCTAATTGAAGCAGGCGGCCGAGTGCGGCCGTGTGGCGGTGACAGTCACAGAACCACTACGTACAACTAGCCAGCCAACTCACACACCAGCCAGAGCCCACGCCGTGGCTCTCTGATCCTATGGGCTACGTGCTGCATATACAAAGAGAGAGAGGACGCTGGCACGCTTTGGTTGCCGCTTCTCCCTCCGTCTAACCTCCGTCCAGCTACAGTATCTGGATTACCATTTCTTGGATTAACATCAATTACCATCTGTTTTGCGACTGTCAATCTTGGATTACCATCTGCCCTCAACAAACACTCGGCCACCGGCCCAGAACTCACCTGTATCCAGCCGGACTTCTATTCCACCACCGCTCGCTGGAAGGTAGACCCCGGACAGGCTTCCACCTGTCCCGGTGCGGTTAGCCCATGTCTGGCTGGGACCGCTGCCTTCCACAACCCCCGAAGATCACCGCCGCACCCGCGGCTGAAGGCAGACCCGGCAGGCCTCCACCTGTCCCGGTCCTGTTTTCACCATGGCACTGCGTTACACAGCGGCGCAGCTCCTCCTGCTTAACCATCGATCGCCTCCTCCCGCGCAACTCATCTCAGCAATAAAAGACTTCGGACTGCTACAACGCCACCGCTACATCCACAGAAGCTCCCGTCGCAAGTTTTTCTATAAATCCACCGCCATAAACATTATCCCATCTCTCTGCTCCAATTTAGAAAGCCCCCGCACTTCCGCCTCCCGTCATCACAACAACTCACGTCATCAGATCAATCCCCACGTGAACCCCTTAAACCTCCGCCCACTACCCACTTCCGCCAACTCAACTTCAAAACAAAAGTCCCTGAAATTCACCCTGTTTAACACAAGATCCCTCAGCAATAAAAGTCTCATTCTCAACGAGCTCATTATTGACAATAAACTGGACTTCCTCTGCGTAACTGAAACATGGCAACAGCCACTGGACTACTTCTACCTCAACCAAACTACACCCCCAGGATACAGCTATCTGGAAAAACCCCGCCAGGACGGTCGTGGTGGTGGAATAGCTGTATTTCACCACCAGTCAATCACTACAACTGCACTATCCCTCCCCACCCCTCCCTCATTCGAACACCTCACTTTTAAATTACCTGGTCCCAAACCCCTGGTCACTGCCGTCATCTATCGCCCCCCCTCCAAGCCAATCCCAGAATTTCTCTCTGACCTATCTGAATTCTTAACCCAGCTCTTTGCCATTTCACCATCTGTACTGCTGCTCGGCGACTTTAACATCCACGTCGACTCCATAACCTGCACCCACACCACTGAATTCATGGACATCTTAGATTATTTTAACATCACCCAACACATTGATTTCCCCACCCATAACAAAGGACACACCCTCGACCTAGTCTGCACCTCTGGCATCTCCATTAACAACCTCTCCACCACCGACCTCACCATCTCTGACCACCTAGCCATCACCCTAGACGTCAACATCCCCCCCCACCCCGTTAAACAGCAACGCACCATATCCTTTCGAAACCTCAAATCCATCAACCTTCCCTCCCTCTCTGCTGCCCTAACCAACGCCATTTCCAACACCATCCCCACCCCGAACGTCTCCCCCACTGACCTAGTCAACTTCTACAATAACACACTCTCATCCTGTCTTGATGACATCGCCCCCATCAGAACCAAACTCGTCTCCTTCACTCACTCCGCCCCCTGGTACACTAGCGAACTCCGTCACCTCAAAACTCAGGGCCGCCAACTGGAACGCTTATCCAAAAAAACCGGACTCACCATTCACCTCGATGCCTACAAACTTCACCAACAACAATATACAGAAGCACTCAATCACGCACGATCCTCCCACTACTCCTCCATCATCCGTACCGGCTCCAACAACCCCAGAACACTCTTCTCCACCATAAACAAACTGCTCAAACCCATAGACACTACCAGCAATTCCTTCACCACCAGCACCTGCAACTCCTTCCTGTCATTCTTCCAGACTAAAATTGACAACATCCACACACAGCTAGCTGCCTCCGCCCCCTCCTCTCCTCCCGGTTTTCAGCCCACCGACCCCCCCCCTCCACTCCATCCACTTTCATCTTTCACCCCCATCACCGAATCCGACCTACTCTCCTTAGTCACTAGTATGAAACCCACTACCTGTGCCCTTGACCCCATCCCCTCTTCCCTCGTTAAGGACTGCCTCCCCTCACTCTCCCCACTCATCACTACCATCATCAACTCCTCCCTGGCCATCGGCTCCGTCCCCCCCTCACTCAAGCTTGCTACCATCACCCCCATACTGAAAAAACCCGGCCTTGACCCCGGTAACCCCATCAACTTCCGTCCTATTTCCAACCTCCCCTACACGTCCAAAATGCTCGAACGTGTCACCGCTTCACAAATTAAAGCCCACCTTGACACAAATAACCTTCACGAACCCTTCCAGTCCGGCTTCCGCACTAGACACAGCACGGAAACCGCCCTCCTCAAGGTTACCAATGACATACTTCTCTCTGCCGACTCCGGCTCCCTCACCATCCTCATCCTCCTCGACCTCACCGCTGCCTTTGACACTATAGACCACTCCATCCTCCTCTCCCGCCTCCAGCACTTCATTGGTATCACCGGCACCGCCCTCTCCTGGCTCACCTCCTACCTCTCCGACCGCCACCAATACATCTCCATCAATAACTGTCAATCCTCCACTGCCCCAGTCACTCACGGTGTCCCCCAGGGTTCTGTACTTGGTCCCCTACTCTTTATCATATACATCCTTCCCCTCGGTCAGATCCTTCGCCACCACGGGCTCCGCTTTCACTGTTATGCCGACGACACTCAGCTATATCTCTCCGCCAAAGCTATCACCCCAGCCACCCACGCCACCCTCTCCGCCTGCCTCAGTGACATTAAAACCTGGATGCAAACAAACTTTCTCAAACTCAACAGCAATAAAACAGAAATCCTTATTATTGGCCCTACCTCCCTCACCCGCTCTGCACAAAATTTCACCCTTAACATAGACGGCTCCATCATCACCCCCTCCACCCAGATCCGCAACCTCGGCCTCATCCTCGACCCCACCCTCTCTTTCCTTCCCCATGCAAATCACATCACCAAAACCGCTTTCTTCCACCTCCGGAACATTGCCCGCCTCCGCCCCTCCCTATCCTTCCCTGCTGCTGAAACCCTCATCCACGCATTCATCACTTCCAGACTCGATTATTGCAACAGCATTCTGTATGGCTCAACTCACAAAATCATACATAAACTCCAATATGTCCAGAACTCTGCCGCCCGCCTCCTCACCTCCACCCGCCGCCGAGACCACATCACCCCTGTCCTACACAACCTCCACTGGCTCCCAGTCAAACACCGGATACATTTCAAGATTCTACTCCTCACCTACAAAGCCCTCAATAACCAGGCCCCCCCCTACCTCTCCCACCTCCTCCCCCGCCACGTCCCCACCCGCAGCCTCAGGTCCGGAGACACTAACCGCTTGACGATCCCCAGGACCAATCTCCGGACCTGGGGCGACCGGGCCTTCTCCGTGGCCGCACCCACCCTCTGGAACGCTCTCCCCATCAACATCCGCCAAGCACCCACCTTATCATCCTTTAAACAGGCCCTCAAGAGCCACCTCTTCAACCTCGCCTTCACCCAGTAACCTCCACTCCTCACCTCCACATCCCACTGTCCCCACCATGTATGTCAATGTTTGTAAATGTGTGCAAAGTTTGTAAAGCGGCTTTGGGTACTCAGAAAAGCGCTATATAAAATAAATGTATTATTATTATTATTATTATTACTTGTGGACATGAAGAATTGTCTCAATTATGCTGTCAACTGTCAACCGACAAAAAGAGACAAACAAACAACTCTGAATACTGAATTCAGCCATGGAGATGAATAGAGCATCCATCTATCAATCCATCTGTCACGCTAAACTCATATTCTGGTCAGGTCCAATTATTTACATGTACAGTACAAAGCTTTGTGAAGTTTCTAGTAACATGTGGTCTTCATATGTGTCCGTCAACACAGCCAGTGGAAACCATGTAACACACTAGTGACACAGCCAGTGGAAACCATGTAAAACACTAGTGACACAGCCAGTGGAAACCATGTAACACACTAGTGACACAGCCAGTGGAAACCATGTAAAACACTAGTGACACAGCCAGTGGAAACCATGTAACACACTAGTGACACAGCCAGTGGAAACCATGTAACACACTAGTGACACAGCCAGTGGAAACCATGTAAAACACTAGTGACACAGCCAGTGGAAACCATGTAACACACTAGTGACACAGCCAGTGGAAACCATGTAACACACTAGTGACACAGCCAGTGGAAACCATGTAACACACTAGTGTTACACTTACATACCTCCAGATGCTAACGCTAAGCTAGCTATGAAGGAACTGTACTCTGCTATTAACAAGCAACAGAACTCTCACCCAGAGGCAGCCTTTATTATTGCAGGCGATTTCAATCATGCCAACTTAAAGACTGTGCTCCCCAAATTTGACCAGCATGTCTCCTGTTCCACAAGAGGAGACAGAACATTAGACCATGTTTACACCAACAAGGCTGATGCTTACAAAGCCGTCTCCCTCCCCCACCTTGGGCAGAGTGATCATGTCTCTTTGTTCATGCTGTACACACCACTCATCAAGCGTGAGAAGCCCAACCGTTAGGACAGTCAAAGTGTGGCCTGAGGGAGTAGACTAAGTTGCAGAACCGATTTCTGTACACGGATTGGAGCCTGTTTGCCTCCCAGTCTACCCTAGACTCCCACACTGACATCGACTCCTACGCCTCCTCTGTTTTGGATTACATCAACTCCAGCATTGACCCTGTCACCACCCTCAAACAGATCACAACATTCCACAACCAGAAGCCGTGGATGAACAGAGAGGTCCGCCTACTCCTAAAGGCATGTGACACTGCTTTTAGGTCGGGCGATGCACTGGCCTACTGTTTAGCCAGGGCTAATCTGAAAAAGGGCATCAAGCTGGCCAAGCTCAAACACAAGCGAAGGGTTGAAGACCACTTCAACAATTCCGATCCCCGAAGCATGTGGCAGGGCATCCAGGCCATCACGGATTATAAACCCTCCAACAACTCCCCCCAACCACCAACTTATCCCTCCCTGACAAACTCAATAACTTTTTTGCCCGCTACAACTGGAACAACCCCAAACTGCCCACCAGGGCTACTCTCCCCGTTGACCACCAACCCCTCACCCTATCCCCCACAGACGTGCGTGCGGCACTGAGCAGAACAAATGCGCATAAGGCAGCTGGTCCCGATGGTCCCGTGCCATCCCTGGTGGCGTGCTCAGGAACTGCGCTGAGCAGCTGACCGATGTCCTTACTGACATTTTCAACTTGTCACTAGCTCAGGCAGTTGTCCCCGTGTGCTTTAAAACCACCTCCATTGTGCCAGTGCCAAAACACTCCTCCTCAGAGCCTCAACGACTTCTGCCCTGTTGCACTCACCCCCATCATCATTAAGTGCTTTGAGAGGCTGATCCTGGCTCACCTCAAATCTGGCCTGTCACCCTCACTAGATAAATACCAATTTGCCTACCGTGAGAACAGGAGCACCGAGGACGCCATTTCCTCAACTCTTTACTCCGCTCTCTCCCACGTGGATGAGAGCAACACCCACGTGAGAATGCTGTTCATAGACTTCAGCTCAGCATTTAACACCATCATCCCCTCCAAACTCATCTTCAAACTTGGTGACCTCATTAAAACCAAGAACCTTGACATCAACCCCTCAGTTTGTAACTGGTTACTAGACTTCCAACAGACCCCAGTCAGTCAG
This sequence comes from Muraenolepis orangiensis, assembly GCA_027704905.1. Lineage (NCBI taxonomy): Eukaryota > Metazoa > Chordata > Actinopteri > Gadiformes > Muraenolepididae > Muraenolepis > Muraenolepis orangiensis. The sequence goes on from JANIIK010000642.1 coordinate 25,524, forward strand.
TTTAGACCATCTCACCTCCTCCACCCTTACCCTAAGCGTTCCACAAGGCTGTGTGCTGAGCCCTCTCCTCTACTCCCTCTTCACCCACGACTGCACTCCTGTACATGCTACAAACACCATCATCAAGTTTGCTGACAACACAACAGTGGTGGGCCTCATCAAAAACAACGATGAGGCAGCATACAGGGAGGAAGTCCAGCACCTGGTGGCGTGGTGCGCTGACAACAACCTGGCCCTCAACACCAAGAAGACCAAGGAGCTCATCGTCGACTTCAGGAAGACCAGAGCTGGCGCATACGCACCCATCCTCATCAACGGAGCGGAGGTTGAGCGTGTCTCCAGCTTCGAATTCCTGGGGGTCCACATCTCCGAGGAACTCTCCTGGTCCCTCAATACTGCCTCACTGGTAAAGAAGGCTCACCAGCGTCTCTTCTTCCTGAGGAGACTGAGGAAAGCCCACCTGTCACCTCAGATTCTGGTGAACTTTTACCAGTGTGCTATTGAAAGCATCCTCACCAACTGCATCACAGTGCAACTGCGACTGCACTGCACTGTTTCCGACCGGAAAGCGCCCAACGCATCGTTGGACTACCCCTCCCTGCAATAAACACTACCCACCACAAAGGTGAAACAAAAAATAGTGGATGACCCTCTCACCCCAACCATGGACTGTTTGCCCTCCTCCCCTCCGGGAGGCGCTATAGAAACCTCTGTTCCAAGTCAAGCAGGCTTAGGAACAGCTTCTTCCCCTCAGCTGTCATCTCCCTGAACTCTGCACCACGAAGACAGCCCCCCCCCTGCTGCCCAACCCCCCCCCCCCCCCGTGCTGCCCCCCCCCCTGCTCACGCCCCTGCCCCCCCCCTCTGCTCAACACCTATAACAATCACCACCAATGTCTCTGACTAAGTGTAAAAATAAAATAAAAATAAAACAAACTGTATCTCAACTACCTTCCTCTCTATAGTTTACATATTTATTACTAAAATACCCGTTTACTGTACCTTCCATATATATTTAAATATGTTGATAGAACTGCTCCTACTCCTGTATATATATATACATTTATACTTGCCATACATTTACATCTATATATTTGTATCCTGCTTTCAATAATAGCATACATCACTATGTTAAATGATCACTTACCTGTATATACATATACCTATTATTATTAGGGATGGGACGATCACGTTTTTTGCCACCGATCACCGATCACCGATCACAATGAGAAATATCTGCCCCACCGATCACCGATCACCGAGTTTTTATTTTTAAACAGCTGTGTGTTTATCATCATATTTGACTCAAATCATTTGAGTATAGGTGAACGGCGGGCGGTATAATCTATATATAGAGATGATATATATAGTATAATCTATATATATAGATTATATAGCGGTATAATCTATATATATAGATTAAATATATATCGGCGGCATAACGAGAGACTTTCAGTTACACGCGCTACTAAAGAGACTACGCGCTAGTGACGTGTCGGTCGCGAACGAGCCGGGTTTTGTTACGGCGCTGCGCGTACATGCGCGTTTATACTGAAATCGAGCCCTGCCGTTTTGTTAGGGGTGTGTGTTGACACACACTTTGACAACCGGTCCGCGAAAATTGACAACTGGTCCGCGAGATTTTTTTCATGTATCTGCCGGTCCGTGGCACAAAAAAGGTTGGGATCCCCTGTATTATAGAACAGTTTCATCCATCATGCTATGGAAATAAGTATCTCTGTGTGTTTCAATATAGGCTATATATTTTTGATCTTTACAAACTCTGGAGTTATTGGACATGTTTGGACATGCGAGTGTGAAACAATCAGCCATGCAGTAAAATGCAGATGAGCCGACTGTAAACACACACACACACACACACACACACACACACACACACACCACACACACACACACACACACACACACACACACACACACACACACACACACACACACACACACACACACAGGGAATAGTGAATTATTACCACATTTATTAACAGGCTGAGAGAAAGAAAAAACAATTAGCAATTTACATGAGATGGGCTAAAAACGCCAATGGTATTGAATAACCTTATATACAGCATTGGGAACATTGGCGGAGCTCGGGGAGGGCAACGTCAACAAGATGCCTGCGAGATGGGAGGGTGGAGCGTGGCTCAATATGTGCGAGCAGAATCCCGCATCTTCAACCACGCTAAATGGCTGATCATCCAGCGCTATGAATTCCATCACTTTTTTGTGATCGCCTTGGCTTTCCCACTATCACGGCTATATGCATGTGTGCTCTCTAAAGTGGGTTGTGTCAGCAGCCGCTGTGGTGTTTTCTCTCCTTTATTTTTCTCGTTCTCCGCGGTCAGTTTAACAAACTCGCCATGCTGCGCTGGGTGATGGGTTTTCAGGTGTCTTATTAAATTTGTGGTGTTGAAATTTTTTACCTTGCTTCCTCCGAGATATTTTCTCTTTGCACACATTACAGATGGCAAATGTTACATCTGTATCACACACTTTGAAGAAACTCCACACTGCAGACACCGCTGACATGTTGAGGCAGGGCGAGTATCACTCTGGTTAGAAAAGAGGCGGGGCCCCACGTGTTTTACTCGCTGGTAAAGAGATGAGCTCACGTGTTTCTCACGTGCAGGATCGGCTATGAAATCGCAACATTAAAGCAAGATCGGCATTCTCCTATTGCACATTTTTCTTCAAAATCGGCCGATAATGATCGGAAGCCGATCGAGCGTCCCACCTCTAATTATTATGCTCATATCACATTTCTATCTAGACCGTCTTTTAACCTGTACATTTAAACTGTCAATTATATTATATTACCATGCACTTTACGCAACATTTGCACTCCCGTCCACTCCGCTGCGACTCCTTTCCCCAAAGAAAGAGGGCAGCCAGATAAACGCTAAACGCTCACTACACGGGTCTGTTGAATGCGTCACCATTATCATCATCATCTCGCCGTATCATTTCCCGTTATGCTAGCCGGGTTGATTGATATCAGCGGAGGATAATGTTAGCAGAGAGAACAGCGCACCGCTCATTAGGAGGGGAGACGACGGCGGAGACGCGAGACGTGGAGGTAGCCGATTCCCGAGGTTAATTCCCCGCTAACCCGTTTCCCAGGAAAGAGATCACTTACAACAGCCAGCCAGCCAGCCAGCCAGCCAGCCAGCCAGCCAGCCAGCCAGCCAGCCAGCCAGCCAGCCAGCCAGCCAGCCAGCCAGCCAGCCAGCCAGCCAGCCAGCCAGCCAGCCAGCCAGCCAGCCAGCCAGCCAGCCAGGGTGCAGTGTCTTAAGGACGGAGGGGAGAGGGGGGGGGGGGGGACGCTGTGGGGACACACAGCTGTTCCTCAAGCTCTCAGTGCTCAGCAAGGCAGAACATTAACTCCACCGGGGGAAGTCACCTCCAGAGGCCGGGGCACTCGGTTACACAGACGACACCATGCAGCCCTGAGATGGATCCGTCTCTTCTGCCGCTGGAGTCATTCTCTCGTCTCTCTTCCTTCCTCTCTATCACTCTTTAGTTCTCTCTTTAGTCTCTCTGCCTCTCTAGACCTTCTCTCTTCAGTGCAGAGGGGTTATGTAGGGACAGGGGGGGTGGGGTTATGTAGGGCTACAGAAGGGTGGTGGATGGTTAGCACCTGGCTACAGAAGGCTGGTGGATGGTTAGCACCTGGCTACAGAAGGGTGGTGGATGGTTAGCATCTGGCTACAGAAGGGTGGTGGATGGTTAGCGCCTGGCTACAAGAGGCTGGTGGATGGTTAGCACCTGGCTACAGAAGGGTGGTGGATGGTTAGCACCTGGCTACAGAAGGCTGGTGGATGGTTGGCACCTGGCTTCAGCCCATCTGTGAGACACTAATGGGCTGTTGCAGAGACAGAAAGAGAGAGAGACAGGTCCTGTCTGGCAGGCCTGAGGCTCCACCAACAGAGCGGGCCGATAAAACTTAGGGCAGGAAGCCAGACTCACTGAGCGGCCCGTTGGAACACAGAGCGCTGTCTGACCCTCTGGACCTCATGGGGAGCAATCTGGAGTCTCTGAGGCTCAACAAACGGGATCGCTCCGGAAGACAACCTGACACTCTGCCTCACAGTTATCCAGTGGAATCCACAAACACACAGAAGGACACACACACACACACACACACACACACACAGAAGGACACACACACACACACACACAAGGACTTAGAAACCAAATGTGTGACCACCTTCACTGAATGTAAAGCTCTGGGTTCAAACATGTGAATTAATTTATAGGTACTTGTGCAAAGTCATCCTTTCAGAGGAAACTGTCTTCAGTCTGAAGAATAATATGTATGATCAATAGTAAGACGATAACATACATGCAGCAACAGAGAGGTGGGAGAAACTCCAAAACCAGGTGGGAGGGGCTTCTGTACGTAGTGGGAGGGGCTTCTGTACGTAGTGGGAGGAGCTTCTGTACGTAGTGGGAGGGGCTTCCGGGCAGGAAATGTATCACCTGTCAGTGCACAGAGCCTGTCTGTTTATTAAAGGAGACTCACCACCTGACCTCTCCATATTCTGCATGACCTCCATGTTGCTGTGTCACTGCAGTGGTGTGCAGTTGATTTAGTGCAGTGAGCTGATCATTCTCAGTAATGGGTTATGTGTGGAGGTGTAAATACATCTGGAGGCTTAATGAAAGCCCAGCCTGTGATGGCCTTCATGGCTGAAGGCCATCAAGCTGAACGCTGAGGAAGGTGAGCCTCCAGCCTTGATGATTGGCCCGTTAGCGAGCAGGCCAATTAATTAGGGAACGGTTTACCGGACCAACTAGATCAATTAGTGAGCCATGCTCTGAAAGCACTGTCACCAGGCACATGCAGTCACACACACACACACACACACACACACACATGTACAGTACGCACATGCAGTCACACACACACACATGTACAGTACGCACATGCACACGCACACACACACACACACACACACATGTACAGTACGCACATGCAGTCACACACACACACACACATGTACAGTACGCACATGCACACACACACACATGTACAGTATGCACATGCACACACACACACACATGTACGGTACGCATACACACACACACACACACATGTACAGTACGCACATGCACACACACAAACGACAGACACACAATCATGGACATACACACACACATGAGCACACAAACACACACAAGCACACACACATGAGCACACACAACACATGAGCGCACACACACAAATGTACATGGACACACACACATACAGAAACGTGTGCATGCACACACACACACACACACACATGTACAGACACTCACAAAGAGGACATTGTCCGTGTTCCATTAGCGTATGTCACACAGCGAGCTAAGCATGAGAGGAATGGTAGCGGTAGCTTCATTAGCTCAACAAAGACTTCATTAACCAGCCGCTAATGGAAGAGCCTGTTGGAGTCAATCACTGAGCAGCCATTGAACCAGGCAGGTGAGGAGTGAGTGAGTGAGTGAGTGAGTGAGTGAGTGAGTGAGTGAGTGAGTGAGTGAGTGAGTGAGTGAGTGAGTGAGTGAGTGAGTGAGTGAGTGAGGGAGGGAGGGAGGGAGGGAGGGAGGGAGGGAGTGAGTGTGTATTGGGTCTTTATACCAGAAGGGTAACATACTTCATGCATGTAATTTAACCATAACCATATCCCCGTCGTCATGGAGATTAAGTAAGCTCTAAAAACGTCCTCTTCTGTCACTCAGGATCTCTTTCATAGCTTCACTGTATGAATTATATACAGTACTTTACTCGTTATATGTGTAGTACAACCTTTTTATGTACCCAAAATGTGCCCGATCCGGTCATGGCTTCAACATAATCCTATACTGAAGGTTGAATTTTAATGAATAAATGAATAAATGTTATTTAAAGAACACACAGAGAGAAGTTCTAGAGAATTCTACACCCTGCAGTCATGTCATGTGACATTTCAATACAGTCCTGAGACACCATGTCACGGTTCTCCTCCTCTCCATTTAAATATATCCTTTAATGCACAAACAGTGACCTGCAGATGGTTGAACGGATACATCTAAGAACCAGCTGCTGGATTATGGATTAGGACTTCATGAGGTAGAAACATGTCTATCTGTTCCTATGTTATGATGGTATACCTGCTGGATTATGGATTATGACTTCATGAGGTAGAAACATGTCTGTCTGTTCCTATGTTATGATGGGATACCTGCTGGATTATGGATTATGACTTCATGAGGTAGAAACATGTCTGTCTGTTCCTATGTTATGATGGGATACCTGCTGGATTATGGATTAGGACTTCATGAGGTAGAAACATGTCTGTCTGTTCCTATGTTATGATGGTATACCTGCTGGATTATGGATTATGACTTCATGAGGTAGAAACATGTCTGTCTGTTCCTATGTTATGATGGGATACCTGCTGGATTATGGATTATGACTTCATGAGGTAGAAACATGTCTGTCTGTTCCTATGTTATGATGGGATACCTGCTGGATTATGGATTAGGACTTCATGAGGTAGAAACATGTCTGTCTGTTCCTGTTATGATGGTATTCCTGCTGGATTATGGATTATGACTTCATGAGGTAGAAACATGTCTGTCTGTTCCTATGTTATGATGTTATTCCTGCTGGATTAGGGATTATGACTTCATGAGGTAGAAACATGTCTGTCTGTTCCTATGTTATGATGGGATACCTGCTGGATTATGGATTATGACTTCATGAGGTAGAAACATGTCTGTCTGTTCCTATGTTATGATGGGATACCTGCTGGATTATGGATTAGGACTTCATGAGGTAGAAACATGTCTGTCTGTTCCTGTTATGATGGTATTCCTGCTGGATTATGGATTATGACTTCATGAGGTAGAAACATGTCTGTCTGTTCCTATGTTATGATGTTATTCCTGCTGGATTAGGGATTATGACTTCATGAGGTAGAAACATGTCTGTCTGTTCCTATGTTATGATGGGATACCTGCTGGATTATGGATTATGACTTCATGAGGTAGAAACATGTCTGTCTGTTCCTATGTTATGATGCGATACCTGCTGGATTATGGATTAGGACTTCATGAGGTAGAAACATGTCTGTCTGTTCCTGTTATGATGGTATTCCTGCTGGATTATGACTTCATGAGGTAGAAACATGTCTGTATGTTCCTATGTTATGATGTTATTCCTGCTGGATTATGGATTATGACTTCATGAGGTAGAAACATGTCTGTCTGTTCCTATGTTATGATGTTATTCCTGCTGGATTATGGATTATGACTTCATGAGGTAGAAACATGTCTGTCTGTTCCTATGTTATGATGTTATTCCTGCTGGATTATGGATTATGACTTCATGAGGTAGAAACATGTCTGTTCCTGTTATGATGGTATTCTTGCTGCAGACAGGGACCAGCTCATGAAGATTTAAAAGGTCAACTCGTTGGCAGGTGAGCTTGTCAACATTTGCTAACAATTATTTGTAATAATTAAATAATTTTGTCCTTAATTAACAACGATTCGCTGAACATTCAGTTCCAAAATTCCACATGTCCCTCTCATTTAAAGCCTGTTTAAAGGGGTCTTTGTTCCTCTGTTCAATAACCTGTCTGACATCACAAGTGGAGCTGTCTGTCCACCCAGGACTGAGATGGACTGATGGACAGTACCAACCGGCCACAGTGGATTAACCATCATGCATCTGGGTGGACCACACTTGTGATGTCACAAATGGTTATAATGTTCTGAGGTGGTTTATGATGGCTCACCAACCTCACACCTGGGAGGTATAGTACGGGACAATTCAGCACAGATATAATCTAACCACATCCCATAATAATAATATGCCAGGTCCTTGCCAGAGACATGATCATCGACATGATCGATCATATTGGGCTCCTAGATCGTTTATTTATATTTTGGTTGGGTATGATTGATCAAAAGATGTCTGCTTTATCTCGTAGTGCCGCTTCACATTAACGCTTCTAATTGTCACCACATGTAGGAGCTTTCGTCTACCTTTCGGTTTTAAGAGCACTTGTGAAATAACTCAGACTGTTTCTCTCTCCGCCTCTCCGTGTGTGTGTGTGTGTGTGTGTGTGTGTGTGTGTGTGTTGTAATTTTCTCACTCACTGACTGCAGTGATTTGATTGGTTGAGTAGCGTCACGTGAGATGATTTGAGCCCTTGTCGTAAAGGCTAGAACATATTGTTATGAGTTGTTTTGATCTGTAATATATATATATATATATATATATATAATTTATGATACTTTATCAGGTCTTAATTATATTTCTGCAATGCATTTCAGAAAAGTTACTTTTATTCCTCTAAATAGTCATTTTGTAACACTTTGGTTGGTGGTGTGCCGCAGGAATCTTTTAATGTCAAATATGGGCCTTGGCTCCAAAAAGGTTGTAAAACACTGATGTAAAGTCTGTACACGGCATGAAAAGGGATTTGCAAAATCCATATGTGTTGACCGGTCGACTGCTTATCATCATGAGTAACCATGGCAACATGGCAGGGTTATGCTTGACTCTATAAATAGAGCCCTCATGTCCTGCCTATTATTATTATCCAATGGAAGACATGTAAAAAAATAAAATCATAAAAAGTTCACCCCTCACAGATATAAGTATTTGTAGCTTGCTATAATCCAAAGTATTCGAGCAGTGAAACCGACTTTTTTGCAAAGGTCTTCAATATTACGTAGACTTTTAAGACGCGTTTGACTACAAAACAGCAGATATTATTCAGTTTTGTAAAGCCCATGTGCCAGATAATTCACTCAATTCAATTCACGCAATCAATAATAATTAAAGACTTTAAAAAATAATATGATTCCCTGGCCCCGCCCACGCTGGTAGCGGACATTAGAGGAGGCGTGTTCCTCTGCATCAGGTTCTGTTGGGCTTGAGTCAGCGCTTACTGACTCTAGTCTCAGAGCAGCGGCCTGGACCAACACCACCAACCTAGTGCCTTGCTTAAGGGCACGGGGCAGGAGAATCTACCCAGCAGGAATGCAGTGATTAGGTTGCATGATTCTACCACTCAAACACTTGGATGTGGGCTTTTGCTTTTCTTGTTTTTAACACACCTGCATTTTAAAGATTCAAGATTTTTGGAATGCTCTCCCTATTCCCTCCCGCAGTATGAATTCTCCACAATTTTAATACTACACTATGTACTATATATTACTATAACAATACTGTACATAATAAAAAGAGCAATAAAAATAACAATAAAGTGACTGATGGATGGTATGTACACTGTGCAAATTGTGCAAAAAGCATTTAAAAAACATTTAAAAGTGCCAGCAGTGCAGCAGCATCATGAATACAGTACAGTGCAGTAACTGTGATGAGTCCAGAAAGTCCAGCAAAGTATGATATTGTAATGATAGTGTAATGAAATCTGAAATATTTTGACACATTAGCAGCACTCAGGTCATTCATATCCATAACGTTATTTAAAACGTTTAAACTAAACACACTGATTGATTTGAAGGTGAATTATTATGTGAAGCAAACTCTAAACAACCATCATATGAGAGTTTTTTACTAACAACTAAACTATTTGTAGTGGATTTTTTTAATTGTAAAATAAAGTATGTCAGGACTGCACTGTTGTGCTTTAATCAACTGTAACGGTTAATGAGAAATTACTTCCTTTAAACATGATTGATGATTTGGTTGTTTTTCCTCACTTATTTTGGATAATTACAACATTGATTTACGGCTCACATATTGACTTTTCAAAAGAGTTCCCTTCCCAAATGCCTTCCATGTTATTCTGGATACTTAGAGATAAAAAGTGATTTTCCATTTCACTTTCACTTTGTACTGTCTTCTGTCACAGAGCAGAACACTGACTTCTGCTGTGCTCCAGACTGCAGACAGGTCAGGTGGGTGGTTAGATGTTCCTAGCCATGAACAAACAAGGCAGTGGGTCAGCTCTGACGTGGGCTTTGCTTAAATGTGTGGCAGGTAGGATTTAAGAGCTAGAACTTGAGTATGATTTATTAGCGTCAGCTTTCACTGAATGAAATGCTGTGAATATCTGTTCCAGTCAACTGCGTGCCTGCTCCTCTGTGAGCCATCCTAGACTGTTTCTCACCACTCAGAAGTGTTTTGTTTGGTTGTTTGGTTCAAGATGTTGCTCTCCTCTTTGTCCTCCCCTTCCTGCCATATCCGTCTTTACTACTCTCAAATCGTATAGCACTCTAAACCTCTCCATGGCCAGGCCTTTTGGTCAGGGTTTGGCTGAAGATAACATCCGCAAAGTAAACAGCTCCAAGCTCCAAGGTGATAAGATAATGATAAGTGATCTAGTTCTGTCCTGTGAGGTTGTTCTGAGAGTGTAATAATCAATGTGGACCCACTGGGTCAGAGTGAATGAAGATACAACACAGCAGACGGGGAAGATTTAATATCCACCTGAAATCAATTGAATGACTAGACACCACCTGGTGCTTCATGAGTTGGTAGCCCTACAGGACTACAGCACAACATCCCATGGGAACCTGGTCAAGAGTAGATAGAGTGATAGTGTAATAAATAAAAATAAAGTAGAGCAAAGATAGACCTTTTAGTAGAGGTTTAGGCAGAGTCTCTGAAATAAAAACAATACACTCAATGCAAAAAATTACAATGCAAAATGTGATCGGACACGTGGCTATCTCCAAAACGCATGGTTCCATTTTGACCTTGGACCCTCTATTAGAAGGTGAGGGTGAATAGAATAGAATGACCCCCAACACAAACAACCACCAGGTTACATTCTCCCAATAAGTGGGATTCTATGATAGAGCATCGAAACATACCAACACGTCTGGTTGAACTATCCTCACTCAGACATCCGTGGGATCGCCAAGCAATCACAAAGATTTAGTGGGCATTAGTTTGATCAAAAGGTATCATTGTTTGGTCTGTTCTGTGATTGTCAAAACTTTGAAAGCACTGTATGAATATTTCATAAACAATGTGTTAGTGGTGTTCTCAAAAGGTGTTTTATTTAATTATATACAGTATGTTGTGTATATATGGCTGTCAACAACTTAATTTAGAGAACATAAAGTTAACATTGAGTAAAGAGTGACCATAGTCACATGGGAGATTGGAAAGTTATTCCACAGAAGAACAAACTTTCTTCCCACTTGACCTTGACGTGTTTCTGAATCTCTTTCTGTCTGATCCCACCATAAACTGAGACGCAGACACACTTAAAGAAGTCATCGATTTACTGCTAAAATAAAACCTTGTTCTATACAGGTGGGTCCTCTCTAGCACAGCTGGTAGAGGACGTCAATCACCGCCAGGGTTAGGGGTTCGATTCCCGCTGGGGACACCCATGCCAAATAACCCACAACAAAGATATATTAGATTAGATTAGATTCAAATGTATTCTCAGTGTACAGCACAAGTACAGTACATCAAAATACATTTGGCATCTGACAGAGTGCAAATGTTGCAGTAAAGTGCATGGTAATATATAATGTACAGTTGTTGAATAATATGTAAAATATGTAAAAATAAAAAAAGACTACTACTAAAAACAGGTATAAAATGACTTAAAGAGTAGGTATGAGATATGTGCAGACGTATAGGTATATATATATACAGGTATACAGTATACAAGTATAAACAGGTAGTGAGCAGGGGTATGCAGTTTTATCAAAAGATACATATATATAAATGTATAAACATACATATAGGTATGTAAACAATAAATATGTAAACTATAAATATGCCATTTGGTTTTCAAAACACATAAAACATTTAAAAGAATGTCTGTCTGTCCTTCAGCATTAGAGAATATTTGATTAGCTTATGACATCACAAGTGGGAGTGTCTGCATCAGAGCAGAACCAATCAGCTCCAGCCTACAGTGGATACCATCCACCAATCAGCTCCTTTACAGCTGGGTGGGCATTCCAACATTGTGATGTCACGAATGACATGACAA
>JANIIK010000642.1:40000-77500 GCA_027704905.1 Muraenolepis orangiensis
ACCACATAGTAGTTGCTCTTGTGCGTGGGTACATATATATATATATATATATGTATATATATATATATATACACATATATATATATATATATATATATGTATATATATACATATATATATATATATATGTATATATATATATATGTATATATATATATGTATATATACATATATATATATATATGTATATATACATATATATATATATATGTATATATATACATATATATATATATATATATGTATATATATATATATATACATATATATATATATACATATATATATATATATGTATATATATACATATATATATATACATATATATATATATATATGTATATATATATATATATACATATATATATATATATATATGTACCCACGCACAAGAGCAACTACTATGTGTATGTATACATATATGCCTTCTGGCTCAGCTCTCTTTTGGTTACAACGGTGCGCCAAAGTGCACCCAATACCGCTCCCGCTGCACCTATTCTCCTGTCAATCTCACGCTCCATCCTCCCCTCACTCGAGAACAAGACCCCGAGATACTTGAACTCCTTCACTTGGGATAAGGACTCCCTCCCTACTTGGAGTAGACAATCCACCGGTTTCCTGCTAAGAACCATGGCCTCAGATTTGGAGGTGCTGATCCTCATCCCAGCCGCTTCACATTCTGCTGCAAACCGATCCAGTGAGTGCTGAAGGTCACATACTGATGATGCAAACAGGACCACATCATCTGCAAACAGCAGTGATTCAATCCTGAGCCCACCATACTGAAACCCCTCCCCTCCATGACTACGCCTTGAAATCCTGTCCATGAAAATCACAAACAGGATGGGTGACAAAGCGCAGCCCTGGCGGAGGCCAACACCCACTGAGAACAGGCCTGACTTTGTACCGAGAATCCGGACACAGCTCTTGCTTTGGGAGTAGAGAGATTGGATGGCCCTCAACAATGACCCCCGCACCCCATACTCCCGCAGCACCCCCCACAGTATTTCCCGAGGGACCCGATCATATGCCTTCTCCAAATCTACAAAACACATGTAGACCGGATGGGCATACTCCCAAGCCCCCTCCAGGATCCTTGCAAGAGTGAAAAGCTGGTCCGTTGTTCCACGACCAGGGCGGAATCCGCATTGTTCCTCTTCAATCTGAGGTTCGACTATCGGCCGAACCCTCCTTTCCAGCACCTTGGAGTAGACTTTCCCAGGGAGGCTGAGTAATGTGATACCCCTGTAATTGGCACACACCCTCTGGTCACCCTTTTTGAACAGGGGTACCACCACCCCCGTTTGCCACTCCTCAGGCACTGTCCCAGACTTCCACGCAATGTTGAAAAGACGTGTCATCCATGACAGCCCCTCAACACCCAGAGCCTTTAGCATTTCTGGACGGATCTCATCAACCCCTGGGGCTTTGCCACTGCGGAGTTGTTTGACTACCGCAGTGACTTCCTCCAGGGAGATTGATGTTTGCCGTCCTTCATCCTCCAGCTCTGTCTCTACCATTGAGGGTGTAGTTGGGTTAAGAAGTTCCACAAAGTGTTCTTTCCACCGCCCGATCACCTCCTCAGTTGAGGTCAGCAATGTCCCACCCTTACTGTACACAGCTTGGATGGACCCACGCTTCCCCCTCCTGAGGCGCCGGATTGTTTGCCAGAAACGCTTTGGTGCCGACTGAAAGTCCTTCTCCATGGCTTCTCCGAATTCCTCCCACACCCGCTGCTTTGCCTCCGCTACAGCCGAGGCTGCCGTCCTCTTGGCCTGTCGATACCTCGCAACCGAGTCCGGAGTCTCACAGGCTAACATAGCCCGGAAGGCCTCCTTCTTCAGCCGGACGGCTTCCCTGACCACCTGTGTCCACCACGAAGTCCGAGGGTTGCCGCCCCTTGAGGCACCAATGACCTTGAGGCCACAACTCTCAACCGCAGCTTCGGCAATAGAAGCTTTGAACAAAGACCACTCTGGCTCAATGCCCCCAGCCTCCACAGAGATGCCCGAAAAATTCCGCCGGAGGTGTGAGTTGAAGGTCTCCCGGACAGGGGCATCCACCAGACGTTCCCAGTTCACCCGCACTACACGTTTGGGCTTACCAGGTCTGTCCAGAGGCTTCCCCCGCCATCTTACCCAACTCACCACCAGATGGTGATCGGTTGACAGCTCTGCCCCTCTCTTCACCCGAGTGTCCAAAACATGCGGCCTCAGGCCAGATGATACGATAACAAAATCGATCATTGACCTTCGGCCTAAGGTGCTCTGGTACCATGTACACTTATGAGCATCCTTATGTTTGAACATGGTGTTTGTTATGGCCAATCCATGACTAGCACAGAAATCCAATAACAAAACCCCACTCCGGTTCAGATCAGGTAGGCCGTTCATCCCCAACACGCCCCTCCAAGTTTCCCCATCGTTACCCACGTGTGCGTTGAAGTCTCCCAGGAGGACTATAGAGTCCCCTTCAGGAGCCCCATGCAGGACTCCATCCAGGGTGTGCAAGAAGGCGGGATATTCCGAACTGTTGTTTGGTGCATAGGCACAAACAACAGTCAGAGTTTTCCCTCCCATGACCCTAAGGCGTAGGGAGGCGACCCTCTCGTCCACCGGGGTAAACTCCAACAAAGCGGCACTCAGCCGGGGACTTGTGAGTATCCCCACACCCGCCCGGCGCCTCACACCCTGAGCAACTCCAGAGAAAGAAAGAGTCCAACCCCTATCCAGGAGTTTAGTTCCAGAGCCAGTGCTGTGCGTAGAGGTAAGCCCCACCAGATCTAATTGGTAGCGCTCCACCTCCCGCACCAGCTCAGGCTCCTTCCCCCCCAGAGAAGTGACATTCCACGTCCCCAAAGCCAGTCTCTGTTGGCTGGGTTTGGTCCGTCGATGCCCCCTGCCTTCACTGCCGCCTAACTGGCAGTGCACCCGACCCCAGTGGTTCTTCCCGTAGGTGGTGGGTCCGCGGGAAGGAGAAATGGCCACGTTGCTTTTTCGGGCAATGCCCGACCGGGCTCCGTGGCTAACCCGGCCACCAGGCGCTCGCTTACGGGCCCTCTTTCCAGGCCTAGCTCCGGAAAGGGGCCCCGGGCTTCCTCCGGGCAGGGTATCCTCAATTCTCGTTTTTTTGTCCATTGAAGTCTTTGAACCATTCTTAGTCTGGCCCCTCCCCTGAGACCAATCTGCCATATATATATATATATATGTATATATATATATACATATATACATATATATATATATATGTATATATATATATATACATATGTAGGAACTCGTGGAATACAACGACACAGTTTCTCTGGTTGACAACACAAATCCGTGTGTCATTTATTGCATCTCATCTCCTCATGTTGAGCTGCACTCCTCAGCTACAACTCCAAACATGAATCCATTACACACCCAAAATGGCTGCCATCTTTAAGCCCAACCCCAAACACCTGCTTAAAGGGACCATGCCCCATTACCCCTAACACACCCTTTGCCTGGTGAATTACGTTCCTTGCATCCCCTACATGCCTCCCCCCAGAATTCACCCTAATAACAATTTACGCGGAGGGCGGAGTGCTCTGCCATAACGGCTCCGCCTGACCAACGTGGTGGGCAGCACCGCCGTAGGGAACGTCTCAGGGGCTCTACGGTCAAGTGGGCGCTGGAAGGGTGGCGAGGGGGTCCCCAGGGCCTTACCCGGGATCTGGGGCAAGGTAGGGGGCCGTCCCCGTCGTGGGGGCTGGGCTAGCTCCACCGGCTTGCTCAAGTCCATGTGAGCTGGTTTCAGGCGATCTATAGAAACATGTTCTAGTTTCCCGGCCATGTCCACAACAAAGTACTTGTCTCCCGCCTCCTGGACCCGGAATGGACCGTCGTAGGGAGGCCGCAAAGGGTCCCGGTGGGCGTCGTGCCGGATGAACACGTATTCCGCTGACCGCAGACTCGTAGGGACGTGCGACCGAGGGAGGCCATGCTGTGAAGTGGGGACTGGTGCAAAGGCCCTAGCCTTATCCAGCAGAGCCGTCCGTTGCTGGGCGGCCGACCAGGGGGCTGTAACGGAAGGGATGAAATCCCCTGGGACCCGCAGCGGCTGACCGTAAACCAGCTCAGCAGATGAGGATTGGAGGTCTTCCTTGGGGGCCGTCCTGAGACCCAGCATGACCCACGGGAGTCTGTCGATCCAGTTGCTGTCCGTAAGGCTGGCCCGCAGCGCCGCTTTCATTGACCGATGAAAACGCTCGCATAATCCATTGGCCTGTGGATGGTATGACGTGGTCCGGTGTAGCTTCATGCCCAGGCTCTCGGCGACCGTGTTCCAGAGCTCTGACGTGAACTGTGGGCCCCGGTCCGAAGATAGATCGGCCGGAGTACCAAACCGGGCAACCCAGGTTCCAATGAAGGCCCTGGCCACCTCGGCGGCTGTCGTAGCTGACAGTGGAACGGCCTCCGGCCAACGGGTGGTCCTGTCTACCATGGTCAAGAGATAACTAAAACCTTGCGAGGGGGGCAGCGGACCCACTATATCTATGTTCACATGATCGAACCTCCTTTCCGGAACCAGGAACTGCTCCAGGGGGGCCTTGGTGTGGCGATGCACTTTAGCGCGCTGGCACTCCACACAGGCGTTGGCCCAGTCTCTCACGTCTTTTTTAAGCCCGGGCCAGACAAACTTGGCAGATACTAGCCTCTGCGTTGGTCTCCTACCCGGGTGGGAGAGGCCGTGGACGGCTTCAAAAATCCGTCGCCTCCACCCCGTGGGAACGATGGGGCGTGGCTGCCCCGTAGAGACATCACACAGGAGCGTGACGCCAGCACCGTCGAAAGCCACGTCCTCCAACTGCAGGCTTGAGGTTGCTGGCCTCCCGTCTCGCCCCTCAGTGTCGGCAGCCTGGTCTGCCGCCATCCCGGCGTAATCCAGTCCCAAGTGGACTGCCCCTGCTATGGCCCGGGAGAGGCAGTCTGCGACGAGATTGTCTTTACCTGCCACATGCTGCACGTCAGTGGTGAACTCCGAGACGTATGCGAGTTGTCGCTGTTGACGGGCGGACCACGGCTCAGACACCTTGGCCATAGCGAATGTTAGCGGCTTGTGATCCACGAATGCCGTGAACTGGCGGCCCTCCAGTAGAAAACGGAAATGCCGGATCGCAAGGTAGAGGCCGAGGAGCTCCCGGTCGAAGGTGCTATACCTCCGTTCGCTGGGGCGTAACTGGTGGCTGAAAAAAGCGAGCGGCTGCCATGCCCCGCTTACCCACTGCTCAAACACTGCGCCAATGGCAAAGTCTGAGGCATCTGTGGTGATGGCGATCGGGGCTTTGAGAGCCGGGTGTGCCAGCATGGTCGCGTTAGCTAGGGCCGTCTTGGCGTCCCGGAAGGCTTGGTCTCTCTCCGCCGACCAGTCCACAGCCTGCTTTGGCGTCTTACCCTTCAGTGCCTCATACAAGGGCCGCATTATCCGAGCCGCCTGAGGGATAAAGCGGTGATAGAAGTTCACCATGCCGAGGAACTCCTGCAGGGACTTAACCGTGGGTGGCCGTGGAAAATTTGTCACTGCTTCCACCTTCACCGGAAGGGGGACCGCTCCCTCCCTGGTGACTCGGTGTCCCAGGAAGTCAATGGTCGACCGTCCAAATTGGCATTTGGCCGGGTTGATAATTAGTCCGTGCTGATGTAGCCGCTCAAACAGCCTCCGGAGGTGGGACATATGCTCCGCCTTAGAGGTGCTGGCTATGAGGATATCGTCCAAGTACACGAAAATGAAATCCAGGTCGCGTAGCACCGAGTCCATAAGGCGCTGAAATGTCTGCGCCGCGTTTTTGAGGCCGAACGGCATGCGCAGAAACTCAAACAGTCCGAATGGGGTTATCACGCGGGTGGACGGGCACCTGATGATACCCACGCACCAGGTCTACCTTGGAAAACATCACCTTCCTTGAAAGGCGGGCCGAAAAGTCCTGAATGTATGGGACTGGGTACCGGTCAGGCGTCGTGGCGTCATTGAGCCGGCGGTAATCCCCACACGGACGCATCCCCCCTCCCGGCTTGGGCACAATGTGGAGGGGGGAAGCCCATGGGCTGTCGGAGCGGCGAATAATGCCCAGGCGCTCCATGTTCTCAAACTCTGCCTTGGCAATGCTGAGCTTGGCCGGGTCGAGGCGCCGAGCCCGGGCATAGACCGGGGGGCCAGTCGTGGCGATATGGTGCTCCACTCCATGCTTGTCGGTGGCTACTGAGAAGGTGGGCCGCGTGAGCCCCGGGAACTCGGCGAGCAGCTGCTGGAACTCGTCTGTGGAGGAGAGCATGCTAGAGAGTCTGATAGCGTCTGCCCCTCCGAGAGAACCCGCGTACGAACAGAAAGTAGCGGCATCAATCAAGCGGCGATTTTTCACATCCACTAACAGTCCATAGGCGCACAAAAAATCCGCCCCGAGAAGGGGGACAGAAACATTAGCGGTGACAAAGTCCCAGCCAAACAGTTGGCCACTAAAACGCAGTCCCACATACCTGGTGCCGTCGGATGCGGATGGGGCTTCCGTTGGCGGCCTCCAAAGGGGGACCGTGTCCCCCGGTGATGATGTCCACTCGAGAAGCGGGCAAGACGCTCCTCTGCGCGCCCGTGTCGCACATGAACCGTCGCCCGGAGATGGTGTCCTGGACGAACAGCAGCCTGCCTTCTCGACCGACGCTCATGGCCACTAGCGAGCGCCGGCCCTGGCGTTTCCCGCCCCATGGAAACTGCACGGTGGTTGGCACTGCTTGGCCCTGGATCCAAATCTCGCATGGAAGTAACACAGCCCTGCGTCCTGCTGCCTGCGAGGAGCTGTCGCGGCGGCGGCGACCATCATGTCTCCTGGCGGTGGCGAAAAGGATTGGGCCGAAAAAACCGCTGCAGCACCGGGCTGCTGAGCGGCCAGAAAAACTCTATCTGCCTCCTCGGCTAGCGCACGGCAATCATCTTTTATAGTGGTGTTGGCCAGAGCAGCGCGTACCGTAACAGGTAGCTGTCGCAGGAAGAGTTGGACGAACAGGAAATCGGGTTTGTGCTCCCCCAATAAATCCAGCATTCTATCCATCAGCTCAGAAGGTTTGCTGTCCCCGAGCCCTTGTAGAGAGAACAGCCGGCTGGCCCGCTCGGTATCGGAAAGTTCAAATGTCTTCAGCAGGTGAGCCTTGAGCGTATCGTACTTGTCCTGGTACGGAGGGCGTTTGAGGAGGCTCACCACTCGGCTGGCTGTTGAATTTCCCAGGGCTGACACCACATAGTAGTATTTCGTGGTATCCGTGGTAATGTCCCGCAGCGCGAACTGCGCCTCTGTTTGAGCAAACCATGCCGAGGCTGATGATTCCCAGAACTCGGGTAGTTTCAACGAAACTGCGTTTGTAGTCATGTTCCCAGCAAAAAAAAAAAAAAAAAAAAAAAAAGGAGCGGAAGCGTCCACCTTACGTCAGGTCACCAATGTAGGAACTCGTGGAATACAACGACACAGTTTCTCTGGTTGACAACACAAATCCGTGTGTCATTTATTGCATCTCATCTCCTCATGTTGAGCTGCACTCCTCAGCTACAACTCCAAACATGAATCCATTACACACCCAAAATGGCTGCCATCTTTAAGCCCAACCCCAAACACCTGCTTAAAGGGACCGTGCCCCATTACCCCTAACACACCCTTTGCCTGGTGAATTACGTTCCTTGCATCCCCTACACATATATATATATATATACGTATATATATATATATGTATATATGTATATATATATATATATATATATATATATATATATATATATATATATATATATATATATATATATATATATATATATATATATATACATATATACATATATATATATATACGTATATATATATATATGTATATATATATATATGTATATATATATATATATATATACATATATATATATATATATATATATATACATATATATATATATACGTATATATATATATATGTATATATGTATATATATATATATATATATATATATATATATATATATATATATATATATATATATATATATATATATACGTATATATATATATATATGTATATATGTATATATATATATATATATATATATATATATATATATATATATATATATATATATATATATATATATATATATATATATATATATACATATATACATATATATATATATACGTATATATATATATATATGTATATATGTATATATATATATATATATATATATATATATGTATATATATATATATACATATATATATATATATACGTATATATATATATATATGTATATATGTATATATATATATATATATATATATACGTATATATATATACATATATATATATACATATATATATATATATGTATATATATATATATACATATATATATATATATACGTATATATATATATATGTATATATGTATATATATATATATATATCAATCAATCAATCAATCAGATTTATTTATATAGCACATCTAAACATGACACACGTCAACCAGAGTGCTGTACAGAGTGAATCAAAACAAACACTAAACAAACAGCATTACACATTTAGACAAAATACAGTTGGAAACACACAGTTAAACAGGGGGACAAATCAGGGAAACAGGGCACAAGTCAGGGTGAATCGGGGAACGCTAAGGAGTAGAGGTGTGTTTTGAGCCTAGACTTAAAGGTATATATATATACATATATATATATATATACGTATATATATATATATATATATATATATATATATATACATATATATATATATGTATATATGTATATATACATATATATATATATATATACATATATACATACACACACACACACAGAACTACACGTTTGAAGAAGAGGAGGATGAAGGAGATGGTAGCTAAGGGTGTTGAATAACTGTTGTGTAAGAAATTTAAATTTCACTATTTTTGTGCCTTAGAATATGCTCTACTCACTACTATCCAAAGTGAAAATGTATTTATCCAAGTGTCTATCTCTCTCTCTCACCTATTGATGGTTCTTGTGCGTAGATATTAGGGATGGGACGATCACGTTTTTTGCCACCGATCACCGTTCACAATGAGAAATATCTGCCCCACCGATCACCGATTTTTTATTTTTTTTGCAGCTATAGCGGTCTACAGTGTATTGCTGCTATAGCAGTCTATTATAGCAGGGGTTCCCAACCGCCGGGCTGCGGACCGGTACCGGGCCGTGGAGGTGTTACTGCCGGGCCGCGAAACAGCTGTGTGTTTATCATCATATTTGACTCAAATAATTTGAGTATAGGTGAACGGCGGGCGGTATAATCTATATATAGAGATGATATATATAGTATAATCTATATATATAGATTATATAGCGGTATAATCTATATATATAGATTCAATATATATCGGCGGCATAACGAGAGACTTTCAGTTACACGCGCTACTAAAGAGACTACGCGCTAGTGACGTGTCGGTCGCGAACGAGCCGGGTTTTGTTACGGTGCTCCGCGTACATGCGCGTTTATACTGAAATCGAGCCCTGCCGTTTTGTTAGGGGTGTGTGTTGACACACACTTTGACAACCGGTCCGCGAAAATTGACAACTGGTCCGCGAGATTTTTTTCATGTATCTGCCGGTCCGTGGCACAAAAAAGGTTGGGAACCCCTGTATTATAGAACAGTTTCATCCATCATGCTATGGAAATAAGTATCTCTGTGTGTTTCAATATAGGCTATATATTTTTGATCTTTACAAACTCTGGAGTTATTGGACATGTTTGGACATGCGAGTGTGAAACAATCAGCCATGCAGTAAAATGCAGATGAGCCGACTGTAAACACACACACACACACACACCACACACACACACACACACACACACACACACACACACACACACACACACACACACACACACACACACCACACACACACACACACACACACACACACAGGGAATAGTGAATTATTACCACATTTATTAACAGGCTGAGAGAAAAAAACAATTAGCAATTTACTTGAGATGGGCTAAAAACGCCAATGGTATTGAATAACCTTATATACAGCATTGGGAACATTGGCGGAGCTCGGGGAGGGCAACGTCAACAAGATGCCTGCGAGATGGGAGGGTGGAGCGTGGCTCAATATGTGCGAGCAGAATCCCGCATCTTCAACCACGCTAAATGGCTGATCATCCAGCGCTATGAATTCCATCACTTTTTTGTGATCGCCTTGGCTTTCCCACTATCACGGCTATATGCATGTGTGCTCTCTAAAGTGGGTTGTGTCAGCAGCTGCTGTGGTGTTTTCTCTCCTTTATTTTTCTCGTTCTCCGCGGTCAGTTTAACAAACTCGCCATGCTGCGCTGGGTGATGGGTTTTCAGGTGTCTTATTAAATTTGTCGTGTTGAAATTTTTTACCTTGCTTCCTCACGAGATATTTTCTCTTTGCACACATTACAGATGGCAAATGTTACATCTGTATCACACACTTTGAAGAAACTCCACACTGCAGACACCGCTGACATGTTGAGGCAGGGCGAGTATCACTCTGTTTAGAAAAGAGGCGGGGCCCCACGTGTTTTACTCGCTGGTAAAGAGATGAGCTCACGTGTTTCTCACGTGCAGGATCGGCTATGAAATCGGCAACATTAAAGCAAGGTCGGCATTCTCCGATTGCGCATTTTTCTTCAAAATCGGCCGATAATGATCGGAAGCCGATCGATCGTCCCACCTCTAGTAGATATATAAATATATGTATATATATATATATATATATATATGTATTCACCAGAGATGAAAGTGGATGCTTACAAAAAATCCGGAAACATATTTTGTAGTCACATAAGGACCAGTGGCGTAGCGCAAAATCCTGTGGCCCCCCCCCGCGAGCAAAATATGTCAATCCGTCAACGTTCGTCGCAGATCGTGATATCTTCCCACGGGGGGGGCCATGGGAGTAGTAGAAGGCCTTGACGGGGGGGGGGGGCCTTCTACTATGTACTGCTATGTAAAATCTTGTTCATTTCCGTAACTTTGCAAGATGTAAAATGGCTGCGCCCATAGACAAAATGTAAACATCGACGAATATTTCAATGATTATTAACCGGAAAAGTAAAAAAAACGAGTTTTGACAAATATCCGGAATTCCGGATAAATCCGGAAAACATTCATCTATGATTCACACACACACACACACTAGGGCTGGGCGATATGGACTTAAAACTATATCACAATATTTTATGGTATTTATTGCGATAACGATAAATGACGATAAATGACCAAAGAATAAAAAAAATAAAAAATAAAATAATAATAATCTTAATCCTTACCATCATCAAATACGTAAGGGATAATGAACAGAACGCTCATTAATAAGTCGGTAGTCGGTCCCGATTTATTATGATTTACTTCCGCGGAGAAAAAAATAGTTCTCCGAAGTTGAGGCGTTGCTTGGCAACTGGCGCAAACAATTCAGCAATTCTATCAGCAAGTCAGTATATTTTCCGTCAGGAAAAGTGAACGGGACAACTCGCGGAGTGATATGATAGCCGTGAATAGAAGCCAATTCCAGTGAAAATGCAAACGCCATTTGACGCCGTTTGTCGCATATGTAAACAAGACTTATCGCGATAAACGATAAACGATATGGCACACAGCCCTAACACACACACACACACACACACACACACACACTTTATAAGGCAACCTCGAGTGTCCCAGAAGACAGCAAACAAATACATGTATTCTTTAAATTGGAATACGTCAAAATCAATAGGTAAATAATGACATATATAACAAATCTCATCACCAGGAAAGGCTTAGTGAGCCATGGCTAAACCACGGCCCAGCGAGCGACAGCCCGCTATGCTGTGGTGGGAATCCAACAGCTCTCTCTCCATGACTAAGAACTCTGATTGGCCGGTGTTACATCGGCCCGCCCACCATCAATCACACATGGGGCGAGCTGATTGGTTGGTTTCCCCGTTTCTTTATCTCACGGTGAGAAGGTTGTCTTAAATTAGAGGGCTGAGATGGAGATGAGTCTGTCTCTGTGTGTTCCCCGCGGTCCAGAGTGGTGTGTTGGTGGTTCAGGTGTTCACCTGGAGACGTGCACACGGTTTACTCACCTTTACCGTGAGACAGACACTTCATTATGACATGGCCTTCTGGCAGGACCTCACCTGGCGCTAGGCAGGAGTCACAGATCATATCATGGAACCACTTCCCTGTGTGTGTGTGTGTGTGTGTGTGTGTGTGTGTGTGTGTGTGTGTGTGTGTGTGTGTGTGTGTGTGTGTGTGTGTGTGTGTGTGTGTGTGTGTGTGTGTGTGTGTGTGTGTGTGTGTGTGTGACCTCACAACGCCCCACAGCGAGTCACAACACTTCCATGCATCACACAATGCGCCCGCAGCGTCTCAGGCAGCACATCCTGATGGATTCAGAGAGCTCCTCGATGGTCCAAAGTAGGTCACATGGTACGTCTCAACACACCTCCATGCATCCCACACATGGAGACATGGGCCATGCTACGCCACAACGCGCAGGCCTTATGCAACAGCATGTAGCAGTAGTCAACAGGATGTGTCCGCAGTGTGTCACAATGGATCCTCATACGTCAACACACAACGTCCACATACCCTGGAACCAGGGCTCCTCCAGACTCACATGGTACCCTGGAACCAGGGCACCTCCAGACTCTCATGGTACCCTGGAACCAGGGCTCCTCCAGACTCACATGGTACCCTGGAACCAGGGCTCCTCCAGACTAACATGGTACCCTGGAACCAGGGCTCCTACAGACTCTCATGGTACCCTGGAACCAGGGCTCCTCCAGACTAACATGGTACCCTGGAACCAGGACTCCTCCAGACTCACATGGTACCCTGGAATCAGGACTCCTCCAGACTCTCATGGTACCCTGGAACCAGGGCTCCTCCAGACTCACATGGTACCCTGGAACCAGGGCTCCTCCAGACTCACATGGTACCCTGGAACCAGGGCTCCTCCAGACTCACATGGTACCCTGGAACCAGGGCTCCTCCAGACTCTCCTGGTACCCTGGAACCAGGGCTCCTCCAGACTCACATGGTACCCTGGAACCAGGGCTCCTCCAGACTCACATGGTACCCTGGAATCAGGGCTCCTCCAGACTCACATGGTACCCTGGAACCAGGGCTCCTCCAGACTCTCATGGTACCCTGGAACCAGGGCTCCTCCAGACTCACATGGTACCCTGGTGGTGGCAGTGCTGCTTTCATTACGTTACACTTAATAGTGGCACATCATTTGGTGGCCAAAAGGTGAGGTGCTGAAGTCCTGTCAGACAGACACCACCCAGGTCTGAGCGGGTAAGAGATACGCCCCCTCTCCCCTCTTTCATCTCCCCCCTTCACCTCCACCACCACCACTCCTCCTCCTCCTCTCCCTCCTCCTCCCCCTCCTCCTCCTCTCCTTCTCCTCCCTCCTCCCTCCTCCTCCTCCTCCCCCTCCTCCCCCTCCTCCCTCCTCCCCCTCCCTCCTCCCCCTCCTCCTCCTCCTCCCTCCTCCCCCTCCTCTCCCTCCCCCTCCTCCTCCCTCCTCCCCCTCCTCCTCCTCCCTCCTCTCTCCTCCTCATCCCTCCTCCCCCTCCTCCTCCTCCCTCCTCTCTCCTCCCTCCTCCTCTCTCCTCCCCCTCCCCCTCCTCCCGTCACTGTCTCCCCCTTCATCAGCAGTCTGTCACTCCATGGTTCAGGTTCAGAGAACATCCCTTTTAGGATTTAGGATCTCTCTCCTCTTCTTCCCACTTTTCATGCTGGGGGAGTCAGTAGAGGCATGCTATCTCTAATAACACACAGATATCTACACACCAGACAGCCGTGCGCACACACGCACGCACACATGCAATCACACACACTCTGACACTCCCACTTTCACACACACAAACGGGCATGTGCACACACACACAGTTCCCCCATCCTATAACAGCAAAGCCCAAATGGCGTCATACCTAGTCACATACTGAATTGCAAAGTGCAAGAAACCACACAATAGCGGAGGATCTCATACTCCCCGCTGCTCTTGATATGGTGTCAACAATGATTGATGAGACAACCGCCGCAAAATTGAAGGCTATCCCCCTGTCCAATGACACAGCTTCAAGACGTATATGCGACATTTCTGATTATCTTGAAGAACAACTCGCAGATAAACTAAAAGACAAACGCTTTGCAATACAAGTGGACGAGGCTACTGACAGTAATAAAGACAGTTTGTTTATTTCATATGTTCGCTTTGTCGATTCCGAGTCACTGAGTGAGGAGTTAAACAAGCTAAACAATGTTTTGTCCAAAGTTGTTAGCGTGGTCTATTTTATCAAAACCCGACCCCTGAAAGCGTGCCTGGGAGAAGACGGGAGCTGAACACACCGCTGTGCTGTTTCACAGTGAGGCCAGGTGGCTCTCGTGAGTGAAAGTGTTGTCGCGAGTCTTTGAGCTCAGAGAGGAGATTGGGGTGTTTTTGGAGGAGAGCATGCATGAAGCTGCAAGGAAGTTCAGTGATGAACAATTTCTGATGAAACTGGCCTATCTCAGCCATGTATTTGGAAAGCTGAATGAATTAAATCTTCAGCTTCAAGGCAGAGACAAGCACCTACCTCACCTGGCAGACAAGATCGGTGCATTCACTCGCTGGAGATGTGGGGCAGGCGCCTTGATCAAGGAAATACTGATCCTTTGAGAATCTGACTGAATTAGCAGAAAGCAGTGTTTGTGAAGCCACCAGTGATCCCCTGTCTCAAGCATCTCTTCCCTCATGGGATTATTCCAAACAAACTTCCCAAACAACAGGCTCAGTATGGTTGATGGATCCATTCAATGCAGCTGGTTGGTATTTTATTTTATTGACTGACTAATTATGACTATGACTATTTGTGCTGTACATGCATTTAATTTATGTTGTCTGTATGCTACTTACTAACTGGAATGGATTGTTGTAAAACTGAAATGTGTTGTGTTTAATATGCAATTACAAATACATGATCTATCTGCAGCACCTGCCGATTTCAGCTCTGCAGAACAGGATAAACTCATTGAGATGACGTCTGACTCTCCAAAAAACAGGTTTAGCGTTCAGACACTGAGTGACTTCTGGTTGGGTGTGGAGAAGGAGCATCCACTCATAGGGCAGAGGGCTGTGGGCATCCTTCTTCCCTTCGCCACATCCTATCTCTGTGAGATTGGCTTTTCAGCTGTTGCTTCACATAAAACAAAGTACAGATCCAAGCTCAACATTGAGCATGACTTGAGAGTGGCAGCATCAAGCCTTCAACCCAACAGGCTCACTGAGCCACTAGGGGCAGCATCAAGCCTTCAACCCAACAGGCTCACTGAGCCACTAGGGGCAGCATCAAGCCTTCAACCCAACAGGCTCACTGAGCCACTAGGGGCAGCATCAAGCCTTCAACCCAACAGGCTCACTGAGCCACTAGGGGCAGCATCAAGCCTTCAACCCAACAGGCTCACTGAGCCACTAGGGGCAGCATCAAGCCTTCAACCCAACAGGCTCACTGAGCCACTAGGGGCAGCATCAAGCCTTCAACCCAACAGGCTCACTGAGCCACTAGGGGCAGCATCAAGCCTTCAACCCAACAGGCTCACTGAGCCACTAGGGGCAGCATCAAGCCTTCAACCCAACAGGCTCACTGAGCCACTAGGGGCAGCATCAAGCCTTCAACCCAACAGGCTCACTGAGCCACTAGGGGCAGCATCAAGCCTTCAACCCAACAGGCTCACTGAGCCACTAGGGGCAGCATCAAGCCTTCAACCCAACAGGCTCACTGAGCCACTAGGGGCAGCATCAAGCCTTCAACCCAACAGGCTCACTGAGCCACTAGGGGCAGCATCAAGCCTTCAACCCAACAGGCTCACTGAGCCACTAGGGGCAGCATCAAGCCTTCAACCCAACAGGCTCACTGAGCCACTAGGGGCAGCATCAAGCCTTCAACCCAACAGGCTCACTGAGCCACTAGGGGCAGCATCAAGCCTTCAACCCAACAGGCTCACTGAGCCACTAGGGGCAGCATCAAGCCTTCAACCCAACAGGCTCACTGAGCCACTAGGGGCAGCATCAAGCCTTCAACCCAACAGGCTCACTGAGCCACTAGGGGCAGCATCAAGCCTTCAACCCAACAGGCTCACTGAGCCACTAGGGGCAGCATCAAGCCTTCAACCCAACAGGCTCACTGAGCCACTAGGGGCAGCATCAAGCCTTCAACCCAACAGGCTCACTGAGCCACTAGGGGCAGCATCAAGCCTTCAACCCAACAGGCTCACTGAGCCACTAGGGGCAGCATCAAGCCTTCAACCCAACAGGCTCACTGAGCCACTAGGGGCAGCATCAAGCCTTCAACCCAACAGGCTCACTGAGCCACTAGGGGCAGCATCAAGCCTTCAACCCCGTTTTGAAAAAATGTGCCGTGCAAAACAGGCTCATTGCAGCCACTAATGCTGTGATAAGACTTTTGCACAGATTGCAAAGTATTATAAGTCATTGTTCTAGCAAAGGGATTGCACAATTGTATTATTTATTATTATTTATTATTATTTGACTTATGGAGCATTGTTTTGTTATCAATGTTCTAGCAAAGTGATTTTTGTTTAAAGGAATGCTCATGTTCATATTGATGTACATTAATACATGTTGGGGGGGGGGGCTGACAGTGAGAACCACTGCATTAACCCATTCATACACACATTCATGAACTTTTGGCTAGAGTCGTTTAGTTGGTCAACCGCTTGTTGTAACCGCTGCTACTCAGGTTTGGGAAAGGGCAACTAAGCTTAATAGTTTGTTTTATTTTTTGCCTAGCTGTGTTAGGTTCTTTTGATTTGGCATACTTCCACCAGGTCCCTAGGCCTGGTTCTTGAGATATTTTGTATTTGAGTTTGTCCTTGTGTCTGTAACCCCTTGTTATTTTCCCACAAATACACTTTATTATTGCACCTTGACCCCTGTGTTGACTCTGTTCTTGTTCCGTCGCACACAAGATCCCACTTTAGCGGTTTGTGAAAAGCCTTAGACCTTGCGGGTTGTAACGGTATGAAGATGATGTTCTTACATGCTAACCCTGTTGTTTGTGTTTTAGGGTCAGTGGTGTTAGCCAGTGCCCAGATTGACTGATTTGTACACCATAATGTGGTTAGGGTGTTTGACTCCCAGCTTAAAGGTTCTGGGTTGAAAGCCCAGGTGTCCACAGTCTACCTGAGAGCATCCATGAGCAAGGCATGCTAACCCCTACCTGCTCCTTAATATGGCTGAGAGATACAGTAGAGAAACAATCCTTTCCCTGCCATGAATTATAATGACATAGCTGCAGGAGGACACACACACACACACACACACACACACACACACACACACACACACACACACACACACACACACACACACACACACACACACTGTTTCAATATGAAACCCTGCATTTTTAGACCTGCAAAAATGGTGTTCATTTTGGACCCTGCACACATCCATTGTAAAAGTAAAAACACAATGTGTGCATGTGTGTGTGTGTCCTTATACACACACACACACACACACACACGCATGCACACTTGCTATGCATAGGTCGAATGCGACGGCTCCATGCGGCGGCAGGCTCTGCATGGAGCAGCTCCATGTGGGGTAATGGGTGGTGAACAGGGTAAGAGCTCCT
The DNA here is from genome assembly GCA_027704905.1 of Muraenolepis orangiensis. NCBI lineage: Eukaryota > Metazoa > Chordata > Actinopteri > Gadiformes > Muraenolepididae > Muraenolepis > Muraenolepis orangiensis. The sequence goes on from JANIIK010000642.1 coordinate 57,691, forward strand.
CAGGGAGCAAACTGCTCCACTGAGCACAACCTAGAGCCTGAATGGACTCCTTAGAGAAACAATTTGTCTCTCTCCCCCCTCGTAGCTCCTCACTTCTGACCTCGTAGCTCCTCTCTCTCTCCCCCTCGTAGCTCCTCTCTCTCTACCTCGTAGCTCCTCTCTCTCTCTACCTGGTAGCTCCTCTCTCTCTCTCTACCTCGTAGCTCCTCTCTCTCTCTACCTGGTAGCTCCTCTCTCTCTCTACCTCGTAGCTCCTCTCTCTCTCTACCTCGTAGCTCCTCTCTCTCTCTCCCCCTTGTAGCTCCTCTCTCTCTCTACCTCGTAGCTCCTCTCTCTCTCCTCGTAGCTCCTCTCTCTCTACCTCGTAGCTCCTCTCTCTCTCTACCTGGTAGCTCCTCTCTCTCTCTACCTCGTAGCTCCTCTCTCTCTCTACCTCGTAGCTCCTCTCTCTCTCTCCCCCTTGTAGCTCCTCTCTCTCTCTACCTCGTAGCTCCTCTCTCTCCCCCTTGTAGCTCCTCTCTCCCCCCTCGTAGCTCCTCTCTCTCTCTACCTCGTAGCTCCTCTCTCTCTCTCCCCCTTGTAGCTCCTCTCTCTCTCTACCTGGTAGCTCCTCTCTCTCTCTACCTCGTAGCTCCTCTCTCTCTCTATCTCGTAGCTCCTCTCTCTCTCTCCCCCTTGTAGCTCCTCTCTCTCTCTACCTCGTAGCTCCTCTCTCTCCCCCTTGTAGCTCCTCTCTCCCCCCTCGTAGCTCCTCTCTCTCTCTACCTGGTAGCTCCTCTCTCTCTCTACCTCGTAGCTCCTCTCTCTCTCTACCTCGTAGCTCCTCTCTCTCTCCTCGTAGCTCCTCTCTCTCTTCCTCGTAGCTCCTCTCTCTCTCTACCTCGTAGTTCCTCTCTCTCTCTACCTCGTAGCTCCTCTCTCTCTCTACCTCGTAGCTCCTCTCTCTCTCCCCCTTGTAGCTCCTCTCTCTCTCTACCTCGTAGCTCCTCTCTCTCTCTACCTCGTAGCTCCACTCTCTCTCTACCCTCGTAGCTCCTCTCTCTCTACCCTTGTAGCTCCTCTCTTCCCCCCTCGTAGCTCCTCTCTCTCTCTACCCTTGTAGCTCCTCTCTCCCCCCTCGTAGCTCCTCTCTTCCCTCCTCGTAGCTCCTCTCTCTTCCCTAATGGCTCATCTCTCTCTCTCTCTCTCTCTCTCTCCCCTGGTAGCTCCTCTCTCCCTCTCCCCTTGTAGCTCCTCACCCCTCATGAATCCTCTCTCCCCCCCCTCTTAGCTCGTCTCCCCCCACCCTTGCCAAGGTCAAACACCGCCATCCATCTGCAGGTCTGCAGGATGAAGATATTCACACACTGTTTAGCATAGCGGCAGAACGTAGGCGTAGGAGACCATCCTCACCCAGACGACCAGTGTTCTAAATGTATGCTGTGTGGACCAGAGGAGGCTATTATCCCAAGGGCCTTACCAAACAGCAATGCATACATTAGTAAGCTTGGGTGGACCTCAGATGAAATAGAACCCCTTAACCCTTAACCCTGGCAGTGTTGACCATGCTCTAGATGTTGAGGTAGACACCAACACAGTTTTGATATGACCCAATATGAGTAACGTGAAATGTAAAAGGTGACGTGTTTGTATATATGTCCAGTGTCCAGTGTGTTTGTGTGTCTCGTGAGCTGGGTTGTGTTGTGTTATGTTGTGTTGTGTTGTGGAAGAATACTGTTTAAGTTTGTTATTAGTCAACAAATGATTTGCACGGATAGAAACAAAGGACCATACATTGACTTAGATTGACGGTTTGATGAATTCGCAAACAAAAAACGATAAATGAAAGACGATTTATTCTGCTGTATTTACATCTCAGAACCAAAAACTGCAGCGGATTAACAGCTTATGGTTGTCAATATTAGGGTATGTATTAAAAAATAAACTCCATGGAGCTTTTGTTATTAAAGAGTGGAATCAGCTGAGCTCATAAGCAGACCGGTCAAATGGACCAAGTCAGCAAAAGTGTTTAAAAGCATTAAAAGTGGGGAAATGTTGGAAAGTGGTCAAACCTGTTGAAACTGGTCAAGAGTATAATTAGAAGTGGTCAAAGCTATTGACAACAGCATCAAACCCCCCAAAATGAGGAAAACTCACCAGCATCCACTGTTAGCTAAAGATCATCAACAAGACTCTCAGATTTCTCTGGCGGAATACAGACTTCATATTCTAGAAAGTGGATATTTGAGGTCACAGTAGAAAATATCTCATAATAATAATACCAATTATGATAATACTTCTACAAATACTTAAAAGGATGAAGAGACAACCGGATATTTCTGAAATCTCTCAGGGGGACATCAATCCAGCCCTCTTAAGGCCTACAGTGTGTCTAACATGAGTTCAGGTTATTATTTCAAACTACCCCACGATGCACGAGGCTGGACTCAGATAAGCTTGTTATCTCTTTCTTTTCTCGTTAGGCGGCCTTTCAGAAAAAGCTAATTCATTTTAGCGTTGTACTTTTGTATGAGATTTGAATGACGGTCCAATGTCAGGGCAACAACCAAAGCCCCATTAAACATTGAAGAATAAAACGGCTCCGCTAATTAAAGTCTCCAGTAGGTGAAGAGACATGGCTGATGAATTCACCTCTCATTAGTTCTGCTCTCTCATCATCTCTCTCTCTCTCTCTCTCTCTCTCTCTCTCTCTCTCTCTCTCTCTCTCTCTCTCTCTCTCTCTCTCTCTCTCTCTCTCTCTCTCTCTCTTTCAGATAAGAGTCCCATTCCCCGGGAACTCTCAGTGAAAACCCAGACCTCAGCACCGGAGGACACACAGAGGTCTGTGAAGGTGATAATGAAATATTGAATTGAGGTGACATGCAAGCCCAATGTGCGCTGACTGACAAGTTCTCAGTCGAATGCTTACCTCTCTCTCTCTCTCTCTCTCTCTCTCTCTCTCTCTCTCTCTCTCTCTCTCTCTCTCTCTCTCTCTCTCTCTCTTCTCTCTCTTCTCTCTCTCTCTCCCCTCCCTCCCTTTCCCTCTCCCTCTCCCTGGGATCCAAAGGAATAATCTGGATCCTTCTCTTCAACACAGAACCATTTATCCCCTCCCCCCCGCCCCCAGGGCATTAGAATATATCCTAATCTAATCCATACCGGCTCACTCTGTCTGTGATTACTACAGACTAAGCTGACCTTGGAGGCTGTAGCTTCAGGGCAGAGCTGGGCCTTTCAGGTCTAGTGGTGAAGTAGGAGAGAATAATGGAGATGATTGGATGGTAAAGGCTGGGGGCGGAGCTAGAGGTATAGGCTGGGGGCGGAGCTAGGGGCTGAGCAACATGGAGAAGTTAATGTCATGATAATCATGGCCAACTTCACAAGATATAGAGAAACATCACAGGAGGCTGATTCATTCAGAACACCATTCAAAACAGACTGAGGGTTAATATATTCAAATATATGGAAATGCTAAACATGACTGAAACTAGTTTCCTATCTACCCCACGCGTCTAACCTCATATTTTGATCATTTTAAGGGCTTATCTTCTCATCGTTATTCATTGAATCAGGGCCGTACGATAAGTAAATATCTTTATTTAAAGCGGATACAACACCATTCAAAGAAGATAAATAATAATATTGAATTATTGCAACACCCGAGGCTGAGTTACCGGAGTCAATGATTTAATCTGAACTTTCATCCTCTTTCATTACTTCAGATTCTGTCCAAAGCCATTCTGTGACCCTGCACTTCCGTGCAAATATATAGAAAAACATATATTTTAAATTGAATTACGATAAGAATGGTGGAACTAATTTGGACTTGAACCTTAGCTCACACTTAAACTGCAGAGATCTTCCCCATCTAGAATGCACAATTACAGACACCGCGAGGCTAAGAGACATAAAGAACAACGACTGCACAACCCTGATCCACGTTTAAACCCTTGAAAAGGGATTGAAATCCATTCAAGTCATGTATGGAACACACACACACTCAGAGACATACACGCTTGTTTTGTTAACACTGATGACATAAGTACACTCTACTGCACTGAAAGGACAATACCCCCCTCTCAATATGGTCCTACAGTGTTAGCATACAGCTGTGTGCTAGCAGCTATCATCTGCATGGTGGAGAGCAGGCCTGATCCTGGCTCGGCTAATGGATGGAAACAGACATGCTAACCGTCAGTAGCACTGCTGCTGTTATTATTATTATAGCACTATAGCAGGCTTTAGTGCCCCACTACACAACAGGGGAGAGAGAGAGAGAGAGAGAGAGAGAGAGAGAGAGAGAGAGAGAGAGAGAGAGAGAGAGAGAGAGAGAGAGAGAGAGAGAGAGAGAGACAGACAGACAGACAAACATAAAAAAAGACAAACATAAAACAGACAGAGAGATAGGCAGCACTATGTATTGCAATATTACTGCAACTCAAATGTTTTTGGTAGTCATAAAGTCCAATTCACTTCATGCCGGTGTAAACGTCGCTGCTTTTATTCTGTTGTTTTATTTAAACCATTTTTACTCTGTAGCACTTTGAGTTTTGCCCACGCAAATTAAAAGTGCACTTATAAATATAATTTATTATTATTATGTAATTTAAAACATAAAGTACGTCACTTCTCTTGCCTAATGGTGGACCAGAACCTTTTTCTGGGACTCAAACACACCTGTCTAGACCATCCTTAAGCCCCAGTAGAGAGACAGAGAGACAGACAGACAGACAGACAGAGAGACAAATCAGCACTTAGCGAAGCATCAGTGTGTTGAAAATCGTAGCCTTCCCTTAGCATGTAGCCCAATGAATATATATATATATATACTGTATATATATATATATATATATATATTCCTAAGCTGTTGCCTCACTCTCTCTCCTCTCTCTGCAGAGACCCTATAATGAGGCAGGAGGAAAACAAGGCAAACCTCCCAGAAACATTGGAGGCCACAGAACGGCAACATATCGTGCCACCAGATGGGAAAAGAAAAGGAAAACACAGTCCAAAGACCAGCGTCTACTGAAACACAAGAACCGTTTGAAAAGACCAAATTAATATTCAGAAACCACCAACCTCCTGTCAAAATGAGTCGCTTGCCATTTCAGAGGGCATTTTCTCATTATTCAGTGGAATCAATTCACGGCTTCAAGGTTTGGAAACTAATTGGGGAGTTTAGGTGATAGATGAGCACTACGGTGAATCAGGTTTACAGGAGGACCACAGAGGACTGGATCCCTGGTCCCTGAGGACACCAGAGGACGTGCAGAACCCTGGTGCTGAGGACACCAGAGGACATCTGGGTCCCTGGTCCCTGAGGACACCAGGGGACGTCTGGGTCCCTGGTGCTGAGGACATCAGAGGACGTCTGGGTCCCTGAGGACACCAGAGGACGTCTGGGTCCCTGGTCCCTGAGGACACCAGAGGACGTCTGGGTCCCTGGTGCTGAGGACACCAGAGGAGGTCTGAGTCCCTGGTCCCTGAGGACACCAGATGACGTCTGTGTCCCTGGTGCTGAGGACACCAGAGGACGTCTGGGTCCCTGGTCCCTGAGGACACCAGAGGACATTTGGGTCCCTGGTCCCTGAGGACACCAGAGGACATCTGGGTCCCTGGTGCTGAGGACACCAGAGGACGTCTGGGTCCCTGGTGCTGAGGACACCAGAGGAGGTCTGGGTCCCTGGTGCTGAGGACACCAGAGGACATCTGGGTCCCTGGTCCCTGAGGACACCAGAGGACATCTGGGTCCCTGGTCCATGAGGACACCAGAGGACGTCTGGGTCCCTGAGGACACCAGAGGACGTCTGGGTCCCTGAGGACACCAGAGGACGTCTGGGTCCCTGGTCCCTGAGGACACCAGAGGACATCTGGGTCCCTGGTCAATGAGGACACCAGAGGACGTCTGGGTCCCTGGTCCCTGAGGACACCAGAGGACGTCTGGGTCCCTGGTGCTGAGGACACCAGAGGACGTCTGGGTCCCTGGTCCCTGAGGACACCAGAGGACATTTGGGTCCCTGGTCCCTGAGGACACCAGAGGACATCTGGGTCCCTGGTGCTGAGGACACCAGAGGACGTCTGGGTCCCTGGTCCCTGAGGACACCAGAGGACGTCTGGGTCCCTGGTCCCTGAGGACACCAGAGGACGTCTGGGTCCCTGGTGCTGAGGACACCAGAGGACATTTGGGTCCCTGGTCCCTGAGGACACCAGAGGACATTTGGGTCCCTGGTCCCTGAGGACACCAGAGGACGTCTGGGTCCCTGGTCCCTGAGGACACCAGAGGACGTCTGGGTCCCTGGTCCCTGAGGACACCAGGGGACGTCTGGGTCCCTGGTCCCTGAGGACACCAGAGGACGTCTGGGTCCCTGGTCCCTGAGGACACCAGGGGACGTCTGGGTCCGTCTCTGGCTCAACACAGAAGGGTCTGTGGATTGGTTTGATGGGGATTTTGGCGATGAAAAATAAATACATAAATGTCTATTGTCCACGGAGTGTTGGCTGATACTGGCAGGTCGCAGTATAAGAACACAGTATACATATATATATATCATATATATTTATACTGTATATATTTTATATAACATGGTGCTTGGTTAAAAATAACAGTAAGAATCCTTAAGTAAGCTATTGTTTAAGCACTTAAAGGCAAACAGAAAGATTAGTCAATTTTCAACCATGTGTGTGTGTGTGTGTGTGAATGTTGGGAGTGGATGTTTGTAAAGACAGTGTGTCAATACGTGTGAATGTGGAGATGTTTGAGTGCTTGTCTGTGTGTATTACCTTAGTGTGTATGTAAGTGTGTGTGTGTGTGCATGTGTGTGTCCGCGTGTGTGTGTGTGTACCGAGTCAGGTGGAGAGAAACGTGTTCCCTGGTATCAGATGACAAAGGTAGACTCTGTAACTGGGCATCCGGTATTTCAGAGCAGGGACATCTGGAAGACCTGCATCTCCCCCCACCCACTCCCTAACCCCACCCACTCTCTAGCCCCACCCACTCCCTAGCCCCACCCACTCTCTAGCCCCACCCACTATCTAGCCCCACTCACTCTCTAACCCCACCCACTCCCCCACCCCACCCACACTCCCTACCCCACCCACTCTCTAACCCCCCCACTCCCTAACCCCACCCACTCTCTAACCCCACCCACTCCCTAACCCCCCCACTCCCTAACCCCACCCACTCTCTAACCCCACCCACTCCCTAACCCCCCCACTCCCTAACCCCACCCACTCCCTTTATCATATGTCCATTTATCATATGTTTTCCATTAATGCTTAGTGTTCATCTATGTTTGTTAAATAACCCACTGGGAGCCCAGGCAGCGTTGCTGACTGGTTCTTTCCTCTGCAGTAGTCATTGTGTATCAAGGGGTCTCTGGCTCTTCTGCTCAGTCATGTGTATTTATGCTATTGTTCACCACTCAACATGTGAGGTGGTCGGTGAAAGGCCTCCATGACCACTTAGTGGTCCACCTAAAGGTCAAAGGTGAGGAACCAGCGGTCTCACCAACAGACCTGAGACACCAATAGACTCCCATAGACTGGGGATCGGTGGGGAGAACCCCATCCCACTACCTAAAGACACAAAAGCAAATGTGTATGAGCAAATACAAGTCTATTTCTCTGCTAATGGTTTAACTACTTTATTCCAACATGCATATAGGTCTGGTCATTCCACCTGTACCGCCATCACTTAAATGTCTGATAGTTGGCTCACCTCTATGGACAACTCAAAGCTCATTGGTACTGTATTACTTGATTTTAGCGCAGCCTTCGATGTAATCGACCACGACATTTTAACGTCTAAACTTGTGTGCTATGGTTTTAAATCCTCTGCAATCCAATGGGTTAGGAGTTACCTGTCGGCCAGGTCGCAGAGAGTTTATTTTAATGGGGCTCTATCGAGCAGTAGGGCCCTGGACTGCGGGGTTCCACAAGGGAATTGCCTTGGACCCCTCTTATTCTCAATTTTTACAAATGACATGCCGTTTGCAATTAGTAGAGCTAATTTTACAATGTATGCCGACGATTCCACTATTTATTATGCGGCTGCATCATGTACAGAGCTTAGTCAGGTTCTGTATAGTGAGCTGAGCATTATATATAACTGGATAAAATCAAATAAACTTATACTTAATTTATCAAAAACAAAGTGCATAATATTCGGCTCTAATTATAGACTATCACACAATCCCAAATTGAATTTACAGATTGAGGGTCAAACCATTGAACAGGTAAAGACTGAAGCTTTTAGGACTCTGGTTGACGGTGCATTGTCTTGGTCCGATCACATCAACAAGGTGGTTGCCAAAATGGGCAGAGCGGTTGCAGTCACACGGAAGTGCTCACCTTATCTCACATCAGTGCTGTTTCGTCAAGTTGTGTGCTCTATGGTTTTATGTCATTTAGACTACTGCTCTGTAGTATGGTCATCTGCATCCAATGGTCTACTCAGAAAACTACAAGTAGCTCAAAACAAGGCAGCTAGACTGGTCCTAGGCTGCTCACCTAGGTCTAGTGTAGTTGACATGCATGCACGTCTCATGGCTCAGTGTTAAGGTAAGATTATCTGCTAAATAGAGTTACGCAAACTCAAACTCCTAAGTTCCTTTATAATTGCATTGAGTACAGTGCAAGTACTCACACACATTCCACCAGAGTGGCAAGAGGTGGATTGATTAATTTACCTCTACCTAAGTCTAATTTTATGAAAAGGGCAGTATTTTATAGGGCGATAGTATCCTGGAACTGTCTTCTCAGCGATGTTAGGAACATCAAAGAAAAGGCTAGTTTTAAAATAAATCTTAAACACTATTTATACTCGCACACACAATACAATTTTGTATTCAGCACAGCTGGAATACATGCACACCCTGATAAATTGTTTTATTTTGGTATAACTGGATTTTATCTCTTGTTTTTTCATCTCCTGTTTTACATTTCTTTTTTTCTATGATACATGTTTTTACTCTATTCTATGATTAATTTTCTTTGTGATATATGCTTTTCTAATGTTCTATAGGTGTATGTTATCTTGTGTGTATGTATGTATGTATGTATGTATGTATGTATGTATGTATGTATGTATGTATGTGTGTATGTATGTTGTATGTATGTATGTATGTATGTATGTATGTATGTATGTATGTGTGTATGTATGTATGTATGTGTATGTATGTATGTATGTATGTATGTATGTATGTATGTATGTATGTATGTAGTATGTATGTATGTATGTATGTATGTATGTATGTATGTATGTATGTATGTATGTATGTGTATGTATGTATGTATGTGTGTATGTATGTGTGTATGTATGTATGTATGTATGTATGTATGTATGTATGTATGTATGTATGTATGTATGTATGATGTATGTATGTATGTATGTTGTATGTATGTATGTATGTATGTATGTATGTATGTATGTGTGTATGTATGTATGTGTGTATGTATGTATGTATGTATGTATGTATGTGTGTATGTATGTATGTGTGTATGTATGTGTATGTATGTATGTATGTATGTATGTATGTATGTATGTGTGTATGTATGTATGTATGTATGTGTGTATGTATGTATGTGTGTATGTATGTGTTATGTATGTATGTATGTATGTATGTATGTATGTATGTATGTATGGTATGTATGTATGTGTGTATGTATGTGTATGTATGTATGTATGTATGTATGTATGTATGTATGTATGTATGTATGTATGTATGTGTGTATGTATGTATGTGTGTATGTATGTTATGTATGTATGTATGTATGTATGTATGTATGTATGTATGTATGTATGTATGTATGTATGTGTGTATGTATGTATGTATGTATGTATGTATGTGTGTATGTATGTATGTATGATGTATGTATGTATGTATGTATGTATGTATGTATGTATGTATGTATGTATGTATGTATGTATGTATGTATGTATGTATGTATGTATGTTGTTGGACCCCAGTAAGACTAGCTGCCGCTAAGGCGTCAGCTAATGGGGATCCGTTTAAATAAGAATAAATAAGAACTGGCCGGTGTTAGCACAACTATAAGTATGGTCGAAAGAAGCTACGCTATGTTAAATGTTTAATTGTCATAATAACGTTGTAATGTAGCTCCATTGGGCCATTGTTGGTTATAGTAAAGGCTTGAGAACTGAGAAATTACCCTGAAAGAGTTGCATCCTAATTCACGATTGCTTTCAATAAAAGTGTCTGCTAAAATGACAAAAATAACAACGGTAAACACTTGATTTACAATTGCCATTTAATTGATTTCATAATGATGTTTAAGACTTCAGTAATTCCCACTAAATGATTTCTCCAAACCAAAACATTAACCACCATATCTACAAAGACACATCTCCCTTATTTCCTGTGTCGATAACCGACCGACTAGAATCATGTCCGACTACGATAGCTTCTCCCGGGATATCTGTGACTCCGATGAGTTCTAATCCATCCTACGTAAGGTCAGAGATCACCTCAGAAGATACCCGGGGCTTAAGGTCAGAGGTCACCTCAGAAGATACCCGGGGCTTAAGGTCAGAGGTCACCTCAGAAGATACCCGGGGCTTAAGGTCAGAGGTCACCTCAGAAGATACCCGGGGCTTAAGGTCAGAGGTCACCTCAGAAGATACCCGGGGCTTAAGGTCAGAGGTCACCTCAGAAGATACCCGGGGCTTAAGGTCAGAGGTCACCTCAGAAGATACCCGGGGCTTAAGGTCAGAGGTCACCTCAGAAGATACCCGGGGCTTAAGGTCAGAGGTCACCTCAGAAGATACCCGGGGCTTAAGGTCAGAGGTCACCTCAGAAGATACCCGGGGCTTAAGGTCAGAGGTCACCTCAGAAGATACCCGGGGCTTAAGGTCAGAGGTCACCTCAGAAGATACCCGGGCTTAAGGTCAGAGATCACCTCTGAAGATACCCGGGGCTTAAGGTCAGAGGTCACCTCAGAAGATACCCGGGCTTAAGGTCAGAGATCACCTCTGAAGATACCTGGGGCTTAAGGTCAGAAGTCACCTCAGAAGATACCCGGGGCTTAAGGTCAGAGGTCACCTCAGAAGATACCCGGGGCTTAAGGTCAGAGGTCACCTCAGAAGATACCCGGGGCTTAAGGTCAGAGGTCACCTCAGAAGATACACAGGGCTTAAGGTCAGAGGTCACCTCAGAAGATACACGGGGCTAGTCGCTCCCAGCTCATCACCCATCTCCTCTCTCCAGTGTGTGTGTGTGTGTGTGTGTGTGTGTGTGTGTGTGTGTGTGTGTGTGTGTGTGTGTGTGTGTGTGTGTGTGTGCTCATCTCCCACACCCATTATTTTCCTTCCCTCTCTCCCTCTCCTTCACATTCCCTCTCCCTCCTCTCTCCTGTACCCTCTCTCTCTCTCTCTCTCCTCTCTCCTGTACCCTCTCTCTCTCTCTCTCTCTCTCTCTCTCTCTCTCTCTCTCTCTCTCTCTCTCTCTCTCTCTCTCTCTCTCTCTCTCTCTTTTCTCTCCCTCACTTTTCTCTCCCTCACTTTTCTCTCCCCCTCTCCCTCTCTCTATTTTCTCTCTCATTCCCTCCATCTCCCCAAACTATCCCCAGATCCTCCGTCTCTCCCTCTCCTCCCCCTCCCTCTCTCTCTCTCTCCCTCTCCTCCCCCTCCCTCTCTCTCTCCCTCTCCTCCCCCTCCCTCTCTCTCCTTATCTCCCTCTCCTCCCCCTCCCTCTCTCTCCCTCTCCTCCCCCTCCCTCTCTCTCCTTATCTCCCTCTCCTCCCCCTCCCTCTCTCTCCTTCTCCTCCCCCTCCCTCTCTCTCTCCCTCTCCTCCCCCTCCCTCTCTCTCTCCCTCTCCTCCCCCTCCCTCTCTCTCCTTATCACCCTCTCCTCCCCCTCCCTCTCTCTCTCCCTCTCCTCCCCCTCCCTCTCTCTCTCCCTCTCCTCCCCTCCCTCTCTCTCCTTATCTCTCTCTCCTCCCCCCTCGGTGTCTCTTGTGTACCCTCTTACAGACGTGTGTGTTTGTGTTTCTAAAATGGCCAACATGGTGGGTATGATAATAAAATGGTCCCCGTCTTCATGGTCCCCTAAGCCCCGCCCCCTGCCCTGTCTCTCAAGGGCCTCTCCATCTCTACTGATGGCCCTTAATGTCTGCACCAAGCCATAGAGACACAGATAACAATCACACTAACACTCTCTAGAGGGATCGAGAGAGAGAGAGACAGAGAGAGAGAGAGAGAGAGAGAGAGCGGGAGCGAGAGCGAGAGTGAGAGCGAGAGAGAGAGAGAGACAAAGACAGAGACAGAGAGAGAGAGAGAAATTAAGAGAAAAAAAATCGATATTTACATTCAATTAGCGTTCATCTAGACATGAGTAATCAAATAATAATAATCACTAATCAATAATCACTGCTCTTCAACACGACCCGGACGGCTGCGGTCCAGGTCAAAAACTCTACCCCCACGTCATGGTGGTACCCACGACACCTCCAGACACCACCCTGAAGCCTGTCATGGTGGTACCCACGACACCTCCAGACACCACCCTGAAGCCTGTCATGGTGGTACCCACGACACCTCCAGACACCACCCTGAAGCCTGTCATGGTGGTACCCACGACACCTCCAGACACCACCCTGAAGCCTGTCATGGTGGTACCCACGTCACCTCCAGACACCACCCTGAAGCCTGTCATGGTGGTACCCACGACACCACCAGGCACCACCCTGAAGCCTGTCATGGTGGTACCCACGTCACCTCCAGACACCACCCTGAAGCCTGTCATGGTGGTACCCACGTCACCTCCAGACACCACCCTGAAGCCTGTCATGATGGTACCCACGACACCTCCAGACACCACCCTGAAGCCTGTCATGGTGGTACCCACGACACCACCAGACACCACCCTGAAGCCTGTCATGATGGTACCCACGACACCTCCAGACACCACCCTGAAGCCTGTCATGGTGGTACCCTCGACACCACCAGGCACCACCCTGAAGCCTGGTTGGTATTCACCACAGACCTCCATCTGTGGTGTCACCGTGTAGTGTTGTGACAGCAGTGTGACACCTGTGTGTGTGTCTGTCACACACACACACACACACACACACACACACACACACCGCTCTCCCCTGGGATGGCGCCACGCACATGCGTGGCACAGTCACACACTTCCTGTGATCAAAGTCCGGGGCGGGAGACGCTGCGTGGAGAAGTCCAGAGCGTGGGTGGGGAATAGGAATGAGATCTCCACTTTAAAAGCGTTGTGCTCATCCCCTTGTTTGACTGAGAAGTGACTGCTACGCTGTCAGAGTGAGTCGGTTCCTCTGTAAAAAGGGTGCTATCAAAGATCTGACCTGGTGTCAGAGCAGGGAAGGAGAGAGCGCCGTGAGGGGAAGGAAGTGGAGCCATCGGATTCCTTCACGCCAGAAGCGCTTCTGTTCTCTGATGACAGTTTTGATAACGTTACAGACTATTTTGACATAGAGTTGGGTACTCGGAATAGGGGGAATAATATGTAAGTGTAAAGAATGAGAGCGCATTGGTGGGAATCCAAGCTATTAGAATTTCATACATCCTCCTCTGAACAGACCCCCCCCCCCCCACTCCATGTTTCATTATCCATGGTTCCTAGACCCACCACGCCAGTGTTAAACCTGTATGACACTCAGGGGACTAATAGTGACAGTCGGGCCCCTGAAACAAGGGGGGGGGGGGGGTTCATTGGCGGGATATTAATGGCTTCTGGCGGCGGGCTACTTCCAGGGGAGAGGAGCTGATGGATTAGGGAGAGCTGCAGATGCTAATGCTGGCTGGGCTAACGCAGCCTGGGAAACTGTGTGTGTGTGTGTGTGTGTGTGTGTGTGTGTGTGTGTGTGTGTGTGTGTGTGTGTGTGTGTGTGTGTGTGTGTGTGTGTGTGTGTGTGGTGTGTGTGTGTGTGGTGTGTGTGCGTGTGTGCGTGTGTGAATCCAAGGAGGGAGGGAGAGAGGGAGGGAGACAGGGAGGGAGGGGGGGAGGGGGGGAGAGAGAGAGAGAGGGAGGGAGAGAGGAAGGGAGAGTGGGAGGGAGGGGAGGGAGAGAGGGAGGGAGGGAGCCACCATGATGGCTCAGGACAGGGGGAGGTAAGGAGGCTGCATGTATTAGGAAGGGAAATGTGTAAGGCATGTGTATGTGCATGTGTAAGGAGGGAAAAGGTGAGAAACCCCAGAAGACCAAACTGCTGTAAGATGGTGTGAGTGATGGTCTCATCTTCTCCCTGTCTGCTCCACTATAGAGGGCCTGTGTGGCTCCACATCCACTTCTCAGTGTTCATCAGCACAGAGCTAAGACATACCTTTACGTGCTTAGGGTTAACCTAACCTATGTATACTGTTCTAAACTAGGCTATCAAAGGGATATGGGTTATGTTATACATTCATTTGACAGGTGATCATAATGATGTCATCCTTTGGCTGAAGTACAACAGACAACTTTCTTATCCTCAAGACACAACATGGAGGCTGCAGTTCTTTAAAGGAACATCTCGTTCTCTCTGGCTCTTTCTCTGAACTATAACTATAAAACTATAATTAATAAGTCCTTAACTTCAGGAGAAATGACTTGATGGGAAACAGTTGATTTTCAGCCAGAGATCAATACTCATAAATAGATGCCTGGGTGTCTTCACCACGTTTAAACCACAACAGATTGGACTTTCCTCAAGGGACAGCTGAGGTGGGCTAGTGGGAATAGAATGATTTGGACTCATACTAATATAGTGCTCAGTATTATAACTCATATTGGCTATTCTAGGACTCTTCTAATTATAGTATGAAGCTAGGATACAAGGAATCTAGGATCCAGTCAAGCTAAGCTTGTTGTGGCCAACTTTCCAGCCTTTTGGTCAGTGATATCCCATAATACTTGATAAACAACAACATCCTCCATGACTCAAATAACAGCTTTTCAGTTTTCATAATAAAAAATGACATATTCCTAACAATAAAGTCAAAGGAGCGGCGGTAGCAATAATCTAAGCTCCTCGGAGAATGAGCATCCATAAATATAGAAATATGACATAACTGGCATCACTTAGTCTGGGAAGTGCACGTGGAGGAAGTGCATGTGGAGGAAGTGCACGTGGAGGAAGTGCATGTGGAGGAAGTGCACGTGGAGGAAGTGCACGTGGGAAGCATGTGGATGAAGTGCATGTGGAGGAAGTGCACGTGGATGAAGTGCATGTGGAGGAAGTGCACGTGGATGAAGTGCACGTGAAGGAAGTGCACGTGGATGAAGTGCATGTGGAGGAAGTGCACGTGGAGGAAGTGCATGTGGAGGAAGTGCACGTGGATGAAGTGCACGTGGAGGAAGTGCACGTGGAGGAAGTGCACGTGGAGGAAGTGCACGTGGAGGAAGTGCATGTGGAGGAAGTGCACGTGGAGGAAGTGCATGTGGAGGAAGTGCACGTGGATGAAGTGCATGTGGAGGAAGTGCATGTGGAGGAAGTGCACGTGGATGAAGTGCACGTGAAGGAAGTGCACGTGGATGAAGTGCATGTGGAGGAAGTGCACGTGGAGGAAGTGCATGTGGAGGAAGTGCACGTGGATGAAGTGCACGTGGAGGAAGTGCACGTGGAGGAAGTGCACGTGGAGGAAGTGCATGTGGAGGAAGTGCACGTGGAGGAAGTGCATGTGGAGGAAGTGCACGTGGAGGAAGTGCATGTGGAGGAAGTGCACGTGGAGGAAGTGCACGTGGAGGAAGTGCACGTGGAGGAAGTGCACGTGGAGGAAGTGCATGTGGAGGAAGTGCACGTGGAGGAAGTGCACGTGGAGGAAGTGCACGTGGAGGAAGTGCACGTGGAGGAAGTGCTCGTGGAGGAAGTGCACTTTGATATAGTGCATGTTGTTAGTACACATCTTCTAGTCCTTGTTGACTCATTTTCTCTATAATTTCCATTCAACAAAGACGAAACAAAACCAAAACTACAAATGTCCCATTTAAATGGAATTACTTCTACTTAGTTAGACCATTAATTAAACCACATTGGTGCCAGATATAGGTCTACACATGGTCTTTATGAACATCTGTCTCCGATTTTACAAAGCGATATCCAAACAACACAACAGAAATGCATATCCCTCTACAGGAAGTCCCTCCCCCTCTCTAGGAAGTCCCTCCCCCTCTCTCATCTCTAAACCCACATAACAAAACGGATCCCCCTCTCTGGGCAATAACGCCTGTTGGAACATCCGGTTCCAGGCATTCCGTCGTGAGATGAGAACCCCTTCAAACGAGCTTATGAGGCAGGAAGGAAAGGACGAAAGGAAAGATGTGCATTCAATGATGAATTAAACAACAGGGGCCGGTTGTTCAAAGGGTGATTAACTTAATTAAGTCTTAATGACAAGTCTTAATCAGTCGTTACATTTCTTAATCAGTCGTTAGTTAACCAGTCGTTAACTGTGGGTTTTTCAAAGGGTGATTAGGCGAGTGATTAACTAATCACTAGTTAAGTAGTCGTTAAACAGTGATTAAGTATTTTTACCCTGAATTCTTGAAACAACTTCCTGTTTCTCCTCCCAACAACTCTAAAAATGGATGCTAAAAAGAAAAACCATAATTTTCCTTAGCAGAAGGACTCTACCAGAGTTGGTAGAGGAGAGCAGGGAAACACTGAAAAGCGATTAAAAAAAAAGTTTATATGAATTTATAATACATTAATTATTTCAGCAAAAAGTTGGGCAAAAGCTAAACAAGAATCACTTGTAATGTCTTAATCATAGTTTAATACACCTTCAGCCAGTTATTAAAGTTAACCACTGGTTAATAGGCCTATATCACGGCACAGTTGAAAGCCGGAAGTACCCGTTAAAAATCGCTGAAGCAGTGTATCCCAAGTTCCGGTTAATGGAGGACAGTTATCGCCGGACAACATCGCTGCATAACCTTCCAAAAGTCGGTCCAGACGATGTGGTTCAACTAGTGAATGAACACTACAGTGAAGAAGTCTAAATCCGAATCATACAATTCCCCGACATTGTGTCTTGTGGCTCTATCTGGATATATCGCCATATAAAGGTGATTTTGTGTAGGAGCAGAGGTATGCCTATGTATATAATATAGGCTATTTATTTGATGGATTTAGATTATTTCAATGTACCTTTTCATTTTCGTGTTAATATGTAGTTTGCAGCTGTATATTTTCTAAAAGGGAATGCCTCTTATTCTCGTTAATATGAGTTGTCTTAAAATAAAAGTACTTGTGACATACTTAAAACATAGTTAAAACCAAATTTGTATAAAATACCGATATATATCGCATATCGCGATGCAGCCTAAAAATACTGGGTTTTGGTCCGTATCGCCCAGCCCTACTTGGGACCAGTGCTTTTAATATCATACCACATATGGCTCTATCGATGGATGTGTGTGGGGCAGACTGCTTTATCTACATCCGCATATGTGGCTCTATTCGGATGAGAGATGGAGTGTGTGTGAGGGTCAGGACCAGTGCTTTTAATCACACACATACCCAACATTATTAGCCTATTCCGTCCACTTTTTTTTCTTCACACTACCATAACAGCGGCGAGAGGAGGCGGACACAGTAAGAGTACACTGCTCAGCAATTTTTAACGTTCCGGAAGCAGGAAATGTGACATGTGGCCTATCGATCGTTGACCTCTAAACACCCTTTGAATTTTTAACCATGCATTAAAAGTTAACCACTGATTAGCTGATTTAAGAGTTAAACACGTTAAGAGTTAAACACCCTTTGAACAACCGGCCCCAGGTTAAATTAGTCACACCTGGTTTGGTAAATTTAGAGGCGGTTGTGCATGTAAGCGTGCATGTCAATGTACTTGGCAGCCAGCCAAGTGCTGTTTATGTGCCATTCATGAATTGATATGGCCCTGTGTGTGTGTGTGTGTGTGTGTGTGTGTGTGTGTGTGTGTGTGTGTGTGTGTGTGTGTGTGTGTGTGTGTGTGTGTGTGTGTGTGTGTGTGTACGTGTGCGTGATGTGTCCATATTGTTTTAGTGTGTTTGTTTACCTTCACAGCCCCTTGTATGGACAGTGTTAAAGACATGAGGAGAAGGTTGAATCCTGAAATATCTTGTTATGTGGTAAATAAAGTGCAAAAGTTACATATAGGTTTAAGACACACACACACACACACACACACACACACACACACACACACACACACACACACACACACACACACACACACACACACACACACACACACACACACACACACACACACACACACACACACACACACACACACACACACACACACACACACACACACACACACACACACACACAGGTTTAAGAGACCAGTATTGTTTTCACAGGTAACTAATAACAGGAACCCTGAGGCGAGTTCCTTATTAACCAATCCTAATCCTGTGGATCAAGACTTGGGGTCATTTTACTGCAGAAAGACATTTCCTTCAGTTAGTTTCTTTAAGTTAGTTTCTTTAAGTTAGTTTATTTAAGTTAGTTTCTTTAAGTTAGTTTCTTTAAGTTAGTTTCTTTAAGTTAGTTTATTTTAAGTTAGTTTCTTTAAGGTGCGTGAACACTTGTCAGTCACACTACACTACACACACACATACACACACACACACACACACACACACACACACACACACACACACACACACACACACACACACACACACACACACACACACACACACACATATATATATATAGAGACATACCTTCACAGCCTCCTCGTGGGTGACCTTGTCGAACAGCTGGTCGTTGACCCTCATGATCTGATCCCCGATGCGGAGCCCCTCCCTCTCCGCGAGCGAGCCGGGCTCCACCAGGGACACGTAGATGCCCACGCCGTGCTCCGAGCCGCCGCGGATGCTGAAGCCCAGACCCTCGTGGCTCTTGCGCCGCTTCATGTTCACGTGGCGCACCTCGCCGGGCGGCTCGTGCACAAAGTGCCTCCCGAGGAGCGGCACGAGCTGTGCCGCCGCTGTCCCCTCGCTGCTGGTGCTGAAGCTGTCCGGGGAGGAGGAGGAGGAGGGCGGCGCTCTGGTCTCTCGGGGGGGGAGACTCGGCGACGACGCGGCCCGCGCCGAGCCCGAGCCCGAGCCAGACCAAGACCCCGTGGTCGGGGTCGGGGTCTGGCTCGGGCTCGCGCCGGGCAAGTGGTTCCTGGGCGGCTCGAGGGTCCCGTTAGTCGTGACTCCTCCTCCATTCTCCTCCTCCTTCCTGAGGTAGAGCCCCTCGGAGGTGTG
Organism: Muraenolepis orangiensis; assembly: GCA_027704905.1. Taxonomy (NCBI): domain Eukaryota; kingdom Metazoa; phylum Chordata; class Actinopteri; order Gadiformes; family Muraenolepididae; genus Muraenolepis; species Muraenolepis orangiensis. The sequence goes on from JANIIK010000642.1 coordinate 76,890, forward strand.
CCGGTCGAACAGCAGCTGGTCCGAGCGGGGGAGGACCAGCCGCAGCATGGGCAGCAGCTGCCGCTTGCTGGGCGCGTCGAGGATGACGCGGAGCGTCTGCACGAGGTCGTACACGTTGCGCTTGGAGTGGTACACGTTGAGGCAGTGGATGAACTGCTCGCGCTCCGGCTCGCTGAGCAGCAGGTTGAGCGCGCGGTGCAGCTTCCTCACGTTAGCCGAGAGCGTGCGGCAGGCGCTCGAGGCCACCGAGTTGGCCGAGGAGCTGAGCGACAGGCGCTCGAGATCCATGCTGCTGCTCGTGGCGGGATTCTGTCTTCCCGCGCGCACCACCCGCGAGCGGTTACTCAGCAGACATGGAGGAGAAGTGGTTCTACGGTGCTTCTTCTGGCCATGGCGACAGAGATGGAGGACGACGACGACTCGGTCAAAACTAAACTAAACTGACGGTTTAACCGTCAACTGCTACGGCCACACGAACTCTCCATAAATGAAGTTTAAAACAAAACAAACAAACGTTACTTAACCGTCAAACGCAACGGCCACCCAAACGTTCTATAAATGAAGTTTAAAACAACACAAAACAAACGGTTTAACCGTCAACTGCTACGGCC
>JANIIK010000642.1:80000-122500 GCA_027704905.1 Muraenolepis orangiensis
AGTGATGGAGATGGGGGAGAAGAGATGGAGCCCAGGGTGGTTGAGGTCCTTAGTGATGGAGATGGGGGAGAAGAGATGGAGCCCAGGGTGGTTGAGGTCCTTATTGATGGAGATGGGGGAGAAGAGATGGAGCCCAGGGTGGTTGAGGTCCTTAGTGACGGAGATGGGGAAGAAGAGATGGAGCCCAGGGTGGTTGAGGTCCTTAGTAACGGAGATGGAGGATACAGAGGCAGAGAGCCATCAAAGCACATGATCAAAGTGGAGTAACTACAAAAGTAGGCACTGCATACGTCTCTAAAACAAGTAGCTAGGAATCAGAAAGACAAAGATTGTAGGACTTTTTATTAAGGTTGTCAAGCGCACAAAAAGTTATACAAGATTTGAAGAAATACTACATCCCACAATTCAAAATAAAAGCTAAAAGTGGATAATTTCTCGGAAAAGGTGTGTGGGTCTTCAGAGGCATATATTTTGGAAGAACAAAATTGGCTCGTATGAAGAAAATGTGGTCTGGATCCCCAGTTAGCTGCTTTAGAATCCAAATAGTAAACGACGGGATAATTATTCCAACAGAAAGGTTCTCCCTGGTGCACCCGGACAGGTGAGAAGGTGGAGCAGTTTGAAGGTCAACTGCCAAGCAGCCCCTCTTGGTTCGACCCGTAGTGACCCAAAATGAGCACGAATGAAAACTCGAAAATTTGAACCAAAGCCCAATTATTTTCTGTTCACTCCCAGTGAAATGCACCGAGCGCTGAACTCCTCGCCGTCTTGTTCTCACTCAATTAAATCTCTAGTGCTGCTTCGTCGACTGAGAAGACACGGCACGGCCTCAAGCTGTGTTGAGAGAGGGACAATAAGGATGCTACCACCAGGCTGGGGCAGGTCTCTCAGCTACCCTAATGAGCGTGCACAGATCTACGTACACACACACACACACACACACACACACACACACACACACACACACACACACACACACACAGAGGTTCCGATGCAATTTCCACCTTCTCACTGGATTAAATGGAGCATTTTTCCTGGCTAGCTAGGTCTGCTGGCTTCATCGGAGTTCACTTTTAGTTTTACAGCCTTTTAAAGAAGCGGTCGAAAGCCAAAATGTCAATCTGGAGCTCAGACCCGAAGACTGAGGCTCAGAAAAGGAGACTGCAGACCCTCTGTGTTCCTCCATGGACCCAATGGGGTTTAGAACAGACGCTATCGAATGACACATAGGCTAAAGCTAACTATATGCTGAATAGGACTACATTCATAAATGAATACATTGACAATGATAAGATAATACAATGTACATTCTGTGTAAGAGAGTCTCTACATTTTGGGTTTTTCTGGAATCTTCCAGTCCACTAAAAACTGTCACTGTGGTGAAGTTATGACCAGTCCAGTGACCTTGAGGTAAGAGCCACTCAGAGGGACGGGTACTGGTACTTAGAGAGCTGGAGGAGCTGGAGCTGAGCCTTCTAGAGGATCCTGGACACAGAGGAGGCTGCACCACTGCAGACAAACTGCAGTGTTGTGAAAACAAACACACAGCAACCGTAATGGAGACACAAGACCACCGTCCTGGAGACACCAGACCACCGTACTGGAGACACCAGACCACCTTACTGGAGACACCAGACCACCCAACTGGACAAACAATAGAGATACAATTAACAGGATGCTCAGAGGAAGACCGTTCTCACACACACACACACACTTGCATCACACAACATATACATCACACAACATATACACACACACACGCATGCACGCATGCTCGCACGCACACGCACACACACACACACACACTTGCATCACACAACATATACATCACACAACATATACACACACACACACACACAACATATACATCACACAACATATACACACACACACACACACATACACAGGCACACACACACACAATCAATAAAAAAACATTTTAGCGTGTAAAGGAATATCCAGATCTTGTAAGTCCCTAAACAGAGAACTGGGTCACTGTACAGTGCAGTCCACTTCTTAATGGCCTTTCTGGTCTCTCTTTTGGCTGAGCTTGTGAATATGAACAACAGGAGGCTGGAACGCGTGGGCGTCTGATGAGTCAGCAGCAGAGAGAACAGCCACCAGCTACACTCACGGCTAATGAGCAGAAAGACTAGCTCAGAGCTACTACCGCTGCTGCTGCTGTAGCTAACAACTAGCCGTTCTGCTAACTCATCAGGAGTTGGGGTTCATTTCAATCTCTAGATGCACCGCTGAAGATAATCTGAGAGACTATAATCTTGAGAGCCGGTAGAAGGGAGGGTGATGCAGTGACTGGATGTCAGCTGAACATGGAGACGGGTCAGCCGGGGGCGGCCCAGAGAATGTACCTCCATCCTGGGCACTGATCCCTGCCCTGGTCCCTGGAGGTGTCCCATGGTTCTGCCCTGTGGCCATGTACCATGTTGACAGAGGGTGAGGTGAGGGGAGGGGAGGGGAGGGGAGGGGAGGGGAGGGGAGGGGAGGGGAGGGGAGGGGAGGGGAGGGGAGATGGTTGAGTAAGGGAGGAGAGGGTAGGGGAGGTGTAGAGGATGAGGGGAGAGGTAGATTCACGAGTGAAATACCCCCAAACCACCCTCAAGGTGAGAGATAGAGATGTAGAGAGAGAGAGATGTAGAGAGAGAGAGAGAGAATGAGAGAGAGAGAGAGAGAGAGAGAGAGAGAGAGAGAGAGAGAGAGAGAGAGAGAGAGAGAGAGAGAGAGAGAGAGAGGGCCATTTAAATAGGGGGAGACAGACATCAAATAAACATCAAATATTAAAAATAAACTGATAAAATATGGATGATAGAACATTAAAACGTAGAGTACAGGGGAAGGGGGGTATAGGGGTGAGGAGAGGAGAGGGGGAGAGAATAAGAGAGGTGAGTAGAGGAGAGGTGAAGTAGTGAGGGGAGAGGAGGTGAGGTGAGCTGAGTTGACTGAAGGCAACAGAAGACTTCCGCTTGCGTCAAACACATTTACAAGAGATTAAATATTTTTATTTTCCATTTACAACAATGGAATGCTTACTCCCCATTCCCTCCCCCAGTATACATTTCTAAAACAATACTTTGAAAATACTATACACAATACAAATTAACATAAAACAAACAATAAAGTGACTGATGGATGATATATACATGTTTTGAATTGTGCAATTGAAAAGTGCCAGTAGTGCAGCAGCATCATGAATACAGTGCAGTAACTGTAATGAGTCCAGAAAGTCCAGCAAAGTATGGCAGTGTAATGTTAATGACATGTTATGACAGTGGCAGCACTCCTAGCAGTTCAGTAGGTCACTGCCTGTGGATAAAAACTATCCTTGAACCTGATAGTCGTTGTACGGATGCTGCGGAACCGGCGACCAGACGGTAGGGGGGAGAAGAGATGGAGCCCAGGGTGGTTGGGGTCCCTTAGTGATGGAGATGGCCTTCTTCCGACATCTGGTCCAACAGATCTCTACAGATTTGCGGTTTCAGTGGTGACTGCCACAGTCAGTAGACGTCAATATACACAAGAAACACAACCCGTCACAAGTCATGGTCAGTGTTGTGTTCTGGTCCATGGTACGTTGGGTTGTCTATGATGGTTTCCCCTCTGTGGTCCACACACACACACACACACACACTCAATACAGAAGCCCACCCTCTGACTCCAGAACCCGTTCAGTCGGCCGTTGATCTGAACATTGGCCTCATCAGGCGGTGCATCAGGCTGGGCTCAAGTCCTTTTTCCAATCTCCCTGAAGTCGCTTTGGATAAAAGCAAACCGCTGAGCCAATCAATCTCAAGCGGGGCTCTCTGGTTGGTTTCAGAGTCCCTGTGAAACTCAGCTTTAACAAAAAGAAGAAGAAGAAAGTCTGGAGACTGGAGAGCGACTGGATAGACGCCATCTCTTATCTCAAGTAGGTACTAAGTAGCTACTTCATCCTAAGGCGCTACAGTGGAACAGCAGATAACACTTTAGTTGGATAAAGCGCATCCCTTAGGGTAATGGAAACAAACAGCACGCAAAAACACAAAAGGAGAGAACAGAAGAATATGTCAGAGAGTAGAATGGATGTGTTTGTTTAGGAGTGAGGACCCGTGAGGTGACAAGACGTTCTACAAAAGGAACACATCATTTAAAACTTAAAAAATGTGGATCTGTCTCATCTGCTTCCCCCCCGCCCTCCTCCACCTCCTCCTCCTCCTTCCGTTCTAAGTCTAAGTCAGTAGAACACAGCAGGATGGCAGTAGAACATCTGGATGTCAGACCATGTTTCTTTGCGATAGGTAGCCTGACCTGGAATCAGGGGTCATTGGTTCACAAGGTAGATCAACACCCATAGACGGCAACTCTGTGGAAGTTTTTCAATTTGTATTTGTATTAGTGTATGAAGCATGTTATACCAGACTGTATATCCGAGAATACTAAAACATTGGATTCCATTGATGTTATCTCACCTGACTGCATGGTGGTTTAGGTTCTTATTTTAAAATTGACTTTATAGCTCGAAGACATTTTCAGGGATGAGGGATTATATAGTAAGATAGAGGATTAATGATGTGAATAGTAGATAAGTCACCAACCCCCAAACCTCCCTCAACGAGAGAGATGGTGAGAGACAGATGTAGAGAGAGACAGATGTAGAGAGAGACAGATGGAGAGAGAGACACAAGTAAAGAGAGAAACACATTAAAACCACCTCCATTGTGCCAGTGCCAAAACACTCCTCTGCAGCAAGCCTCAACGACTTCCACCCTGTTGCTCTCACCCCCATCATCATGAAGTGCTTCTAGAGGCTGGTCCTGGCTCACCTGAAATCTGGCCTGTCACCCTCACTAGATAAATACCAATTTGCCTACCGTGAGAACAGGAGCACCGAGGACGCCATTTCCTCAACTCTTTACTCCGCTCTCTCCCACTTGGATGAGAGCAACACCCACGTGAGAATGCTGTTCATCGACTTCAGCTCAGCATTTAACACCATCATCCCCTCCAAACTTATCTTGTGACCTCATGTAAACCAAGAACCTTGACATCAACCCCTCAGTTTGTAACTGGTTACTAGACTTCCTAACCAACAAACCCCAGTCAGTCAGGTTAGACCATCTCACCTCCTCCACCCTCACCCTAAACACCGACATTCCACAAGGCTGTGTGCTGAGCCCTCTCCTCTACTCCCTCTTCACTCTGCACTCCTGTACATGGTACAAACACCATCATCAAGTTTGCTGACGACACAACGGTGGTGGGCCTCATCAGAAACAACGATGTGGCAGCCTACAGGGAGGAGGTCCAGCACCTGGTGGCGTGGTGCGCTGACAACAACCTGGCCCTCAACACCAAGAAGACCAAGGAGCTCATCGTCGACTTCAGGAAGACCAGAGCTGGCGCACAGGCCCCCATCCTCATCAGCGGAGCGGACGTTGAGCGTGTCTCCAGCTTCAAATTCCTGGGGGTCCACATCTCAGAGGACCTCTCCTGGTCCCTCAATACTGCCTCACTGGTAAAGAAGGCTCACCAGCGTCTCTTCTTCCTGAGGAGACTGAGGAAAGCCCACCTGTCACCTCAGATTCTGGTGAACTTTTATCGGTGTGCTATTGAAAGCATCCTCACCAACTGCATCACAGTGTGGTACGGCAACTGCACTTTCTGACTGGAAAGGCTGCAGAGGGTGGTGAAAACCCCCCAACGCATCGTTGGACTACCCCTCCCTGCAATAAACACTACCCACCACAAACGGTGTCTGAGGAAGGCACAAAAAATTGTGGATGACCCTCTCACCCCAACCATGGACTATTAGCCCTCCTCCCCTCCGGGAGGCGCTATAGAAACCTTTGTTCCAAGTCAAGCAGGCTTAGGAACAACTTCTTCCCCTCAGCTGTCATCTCCCTGAACTCTGCACCACGAAGACAGCCCCCATCCCCCCCCTGCTGCACCCCACCTGCTGCCCAACCCCTGCTGCCCCTCCCTGCTGCCACGCCTCTGCTGTCCCCCCCCTGCTGCTGAACCTTTGCTGTCCCCCCCGGCTGCCACCCCCCGGCTGCCCCCCCCCTGCTGCCCCCCCCCTGCTCACCCCCCTGCCCCACTCCTCTGCTCAACACCTATAACAATCACCACCAATGTCTCTGACTAAGTGTAAAAACAAACTGTATCTCAACTACCTTCCTCTCTATAGTTTACATATTTATTACTAAGATACCTGGTTACTGTACCTGACATATATATTTAAATCTGTTGATAGAACTGCTCCTACTCCTGTATATACATATACATTTATACATTTATACATTTACATCTATATATTTGTATCCTGCTTTCACTAATAGCATACCCCTGATCACTACCTGTTAAATACTCACTTACCTGTATATACATATACCTATTAGTATGCTCACATCACATTTATACCTAGACTGTCTTTTAACCTGTCAATTTAAACTATTAATTATATTATATTAATTATCCCTTGGTCCTGTTATCCACTCCCATGACTTATCCTACCACTGCTATGCTGACGACACCCAACTGGTCTTGTCGTTTCCCCCCTCAGACACGCAAGTGGAAACACGCATTGCTGCGTGCTTAGCAGACTCTCAAAGTGGATGTCGATGCACCACCTAAAGCTCAACCTGGACAAGACTGAGAAAGTGTTCTTCCCTGCAAAGGGCCGTCCGCACAGAGACCTGGCTGTCACCATTGATGATGTTCTGGTGACACCTACTCGGACCACAAAGAATCTGGGTGTGACCCTGGACGACCAACTGTCGTTACGACAGTTGGTCATCCAGGGCATCGGTGACACGCTCCTGCAGATTCCTCCTCTACAACATCAAGAGGATTCAGCCTTTTCTCATTGAAAAGGCTGCGCAGGTGCTCGTCCAGGCTCTTGTCATCTCCCGGCTGGACTACTGCAACTCCCTCCTTGCTCGCGCCCCGGCATTTGCCATCAGGCCCCTGGAGCTCATTCAGGAAGCTGCAGCTCGCCTTGTGTTCAACCGCCCCAAGTACTCCCACACATCTATCCTCCTTCGGACTCTACACTGGCTACCTGTAGCTGCTCGCATCCAGTTCAAGACCTTGGTGCTAGCCTACAAGGCAGTGAAAGGTACTGCTCCATCCTACCTCCAGGCAATGGTCAAGGCCTACATCCCAACCCGTCCACTTTGCTCGGCTTCTTCGGGCCGTCTGCTTGCCCCCTCGCTTAGGGGCCCGTGTGGCCGATCTACGCGATCACAGCTCTTCTCCGTCCTGTGGCCCCAATTTGGTGGAACAAACTCCCCACGGAGGTCACGACTGCAGAGTCACTCCCCATCTTCCGCCGCATGCTGAAAACCCATCTCTTCACACACACTTTCCGGATCCTTCCTCGTAGCGCTAAGTCAATTAAGTCAGTCAAAAGTAGATTACATATTATAGATAGGTAGATATTGTTCTAGATATTGTTGCATATTGTTTGCCAACTTATTGTACTTTTCCCTTACACTTTTGCTTGAATTATTGTCCTTCTACCTGAGCACTGGCTCAGTTATTGGACTTGTTAGAAATTAAATGCACTTTATACTTCTGGTGACGAGTTGTTCTCTTACCTTCCTTTGTGGAAACACACTATTGTAAGTCGCTTTGGATAGTGTCTGCTAAATGACTGTAATGTAATGTAATGAGAGAGACAGATGTAAAGAGAGACAGATGTAAAGAGAGACAGATGAAGGTAGAGAGAGAGATACATATATATATACATATATATATATATATATATTTAGATAGAAAAAGAGGACAGGTTAAAAAGGAGGTGACAGACAAAAAATATAAATTAATTACAAATATACAGATTAAATATGGAAGGTAGATCAATAAGACGTAGTAGAGTACATCTTTAACAGCTTAAAGCAGCTTCAGCTCAATCCAAAAAAGACCCCAGTTATATACAATGTTTCATTGTAGACATCCCATAATACTAATCCATACATATATGGTCACGGTCCAACCCAGCTCTTCCTGCTCCTAGTCCTGGTTTTCCGCTGGCTTCCTGGATCCGCAATGTCACTGGACTCCGTTCCGAATGCCACTACGTGTTTTCCCTGTCAGCCGTGTCATACTGGACTCACCTGTTGTCAATCACACCTCATTTACAAGCTGTATTTAAACCATGTGTTGTCTGTCATTCACTGCTGGATTATCGCACTGATTCTCGGAAAGCCTCACGTCTGTTTCTAGTCAAAGTATCCCATGTTGTGATACTTTTTTTGTACCTTTGCCTCAACCCTTGAACCCTCTGAACACCCAGATACAGGATCTGAGGGCCGTGGCTGCCCCACCTCCGGTCAACCCCGCTCCCCCAGCTCCTCCTGCTCTCCCAGGGCCTCCTCACCATGAACCAAGGCTACCAACACCTCAGCCGTACAACGGGGAACCAGGGACCTGCCGGTCCTTTTTGTCACAATGTTCTCTAGCTATGGAGCTGCAGACCTCAACGTTCCCTCCGGAACAAACTAGGGTGGCTTATGTCGTCTCCCTGCTCTCCGGAAAGGCTTGAGAATGGGGAACACTAATGTGGGATACGGATTCCCCTTGTTGTGCCTTGTTTAAAGAATTCTCAGGCGAGATGAAGCGAGTGTTCGATCGCTGTCTCTGTGGAAGAGAAGCAGTGAGGGAGTTATTCCGCCTTTGACAAGGTAACCGCACAATGTACGATTATGCCATTGATTTCAGAACTTTGGCGGCCTCTTGTGACTGGGATCAGCAGGCCTTGTTTGATGCCTTTTTTAGTGGACTGTGTAAGTCGGTAAAGGATGAATTGGTCTCCCATGACCTTCCCAATGACCTGAACTCATTGATCAATGTAACTGGACGTACTGACGCCCGTTTAAGATCTCGCTCTAGAGCTTTACAACAGTTAAGTCTTCCTAGACCTACCATGGACTATCAGGCTTCCAGCGCTGTGGAGGATGAACCCATGCAGTTAGGTAGAACTAGGGTCTCGCTCAAGGAGCGTCAATGCTGGCGGGACACCCAGGCGTGTTTAAACTGTTGCCAGCAGGGGCACTTTAGAAAGCGTTGTCCCATCAAACACTCTTCCTGCTCTTATCGATTCAGGGGCAGACCAAAACTTAATTCGGGCCGCTACCGTAAAGAAATATAATATTCTTGTCCAGAATTTAAATCACCCACTCTCAGTCCACACTCTCAATGGTCACTACCTCAACCCCGTCTCCCACGTCACCGAACCGCTCGCTCTGCGGGTGTCTGGTAATCACACTGAGAAAACTTATTTTTTTGTTATGGACCAGGCTCAGCCAAGCACAACCCCCAGATTAACTGAGAGTCAAGTACCATCACCCATTGGAGTGAATCGCTAATTGCCTAAGTCTCCTGATCAGTCAACTCCTCCATCAGTCAATTCCCCCTGAGTACGCAGACTTGAAGTTGGTTTTTCGTAAATCACGGGCTACGTCCTTACCTCCACACCGACCTTATGACTTCTCAATTGACTTATTACCAGGCGCATCTCCACCCAAGGGACGTATCTACTCTCTCTGCTTGACCGACAGAGCTGCCATAGAGAAGTACATCAACGAGTCTCTAGCTACAGGAATAATTTGTCCTTCCTCCTCTCCAGCCAGAGCTGGGTTTTTTCTTTGTTGAAAAAAAGAAAAAAAAAGGCAGGTGCATAAGTCACGCTTCACATCTGCACCAGTCCTGACTATTCCGGACCCTGACCTTCAGTTTGTGGTGGAGGTAGATGCCTCCGAGACGGGAGTCGGAGGGATTCTCTCTCAGAGATCACCAGAGCACAACAAGCTACACCTGTGCGCATATTTTTCTCATCGGTTGACACCAACCAAGAAGAATTATGACGTTGGGAACCGGGAACTGCTGGCTATTAAGTTTGCTTTGCAGAATGGAGACATTGGTTGGAGGAGACCAACATTCCTTTTTTATTTCCTTATCACCGTTATCACGAGAACATTAAGTCTGCTAAGAGGTTCAACTTAATCAAGCCAGGTGGGCACTATTTTTCTCTCGTTTTAATTTGTCTCTGTCTTATTGCCCTGGTTCGAAGAACACTAAACCTGATTTACTCTCTCAAGTTTTTTCCCCAATAGATGACCCGGACACCGTTAAGACGATTCTGCCTGCTCGCTGCTTGGTAGGAGCCACCTCGCTGGAGGTTGAGAGGACTGTCCAGGAGGCGCTGGTTTGAGAACCAGGACCAAGTGACGTGCCCCCAGGTCCTCTCTAAGGCCCTCAGTTGCAAAGTTACAACATCACTTTTAGCTAGTTAAAAAAAAGTCTGTACATTTTTTTTTATTTTTTTTTAACCCATTTCCATAGTCAACGGGTCCTGTTGTTCAGCCTCTCAATGCTATTGGATAGTACATCTGTTCATAGGTCCCGCCCTCTGGCCTCTCAATGCTATTGGATAGTACATCTGTTCATAGGTCCCGCCCTCTGGCCTCCAAATCACACAACTGACCAATCTCCATGCCAGCAACGCCTCTTTGTTTCATTGGACTGGATTTGTCAGATGCAAGTAAGTAAAATGCCTTAAATATTTGTTTTGGTGATTATTACAATGTCTAGAACATGTATAGATTTAGTTATTGTGGAATACATTCATCACATTTGATTTAGAGCTTGTTATGTCTCTGTTGCAATTAAACCACCTTGGGGGAGAGTGGTAGTAGAAATAGCATGTGCACCTTACACATGACATGGGGACATTGCACTTATCATATGCTCACATATGGGAAAGAAAATACTAATAGAAATAGAATGTCTTTGATAATTCACTATAGCCAAGTTCTAAATGGGTTTTCTCTGTTAAGATTTTGAGTTAAGGCCAGAATTTAATAAATTAATACATTATTTCTGGTAGAATTATTTGAAACTCTATCTATAGCAAACTGTATCCATATCTTATGAGTAATAACTTTAACTTATTTAACTTGCTCTGGTTCTGGCAGAAACATGTTTTGAATGTTTTGAATGTTGGTGAATAGTGAATGCATGTATCCTTTTAGGATGATCATGTGTGTAAAGAGTGTAAATGTGTAAATTGGGGCACCTTGGGTCTGGGTGAACGGGGCATGCATTCTTTTGTGGTGTAAATAGGTGTGAATGTGGAATGTGTAAATATAATTTGGACGCTTGCTGCAAAGCCAGCAAGTGTGGCAGCTTGTGTGGCTGGAATATACATCTGGTTCCTACTAGTACTAGTAGTATAGTTATTTCTACTGCAATATAATAAGCATGTGTATTATTTCTATCTATCTATCTATTTATCTATCTATCTATCTATCTATCTATCTATCTATCTATCTATCTATCTATCTATCTATCTATCTCTCTATCTCTCTATCTCTCTATCTCTCTCTCTCTATCTATCTATCTATCTATCTATCTATCTATCTATCTATCTATCTATCTATCTATCTATCTATCTATCTATCTATCTATCTATCTATCTATCTATCTATCTATCTATCTATCTATCTATCTATCTATCTATCTATCTATCTATCTATCTATCTATTTATTTATTTATTTCTACTTTTTCCATTTCAGAATGCCACCAGCAAGGAGAGGTCCTAAATACAGTGTGCAGGATGTGATTGCTGCCATCCAAAATGGAGAGAGTGATTTTGAGATGGAATCAGACACTGATGCAAGTGATGAAGAAGCAGATGAAGATGCCTGTGGAAAAGTGGACAAAGAAAATCAACAACCCACTGACTGCCCAGCCGATGATTATGTGGACATGGAGCCCCAACCAAAGAAACACACCGTGCCCTGTGACCGGTATCGCTGGCTGAAGAAAGATTTGATCAGTCCCAATACTGATTTCTCTGGTCTGGATATTACAGATGATCAGGGGTGGGTTTCCCGATAACGTTGTCTCTTAGCGTGTTACGAAGACTTGAAAGGTATACCTTACTAAAGTTGTTTACTGTTCTACGTGTGTTCCACGAACTATCCCTTAGGAGGTTGCTTAAGGTATACCTTCTTACGTCCGACGTTGTGCTGAAATCGATGACTCGAGAATCGACTTTTCACTCCAGGTAGCGACTGTTTCACCGCGTTATGAGAGGATGTGGTGTTCTTTATCAATAAAACACTGCAGGAATACTAAAGAATATTGCATTTATCATGACTGAGAACATATTCATAGAATTTAAAACTTACAAACTCAATTATCAAACCGTAAATCTAATGATTGCCTACAGGTGGCACGAGCCCGCCACCTCAGATTGTGATATCAAGCCTCTTCCCGCTACACCACCTCAGATTGTGATATCAAGCCTCTTCCCGCTACACCACCTCAGATTGTGATATCAAGCCTCTACCCGCTACACCACCTCAGATTGTGATATCAAGCCTCTTCCCGCTACACCACCTCAGATTGTGATATCAAGCCTCTTCCCGCTACACCACCTCAGATTGTGATATCAAGCCTCTTCCCGCTACACCACCTCAGATTGTGATATCAAGCCTCTTCCCGCTACGCCACCTCAGATTGTGATATCAAGCCTCTTCCCGCTACACCACCTCAGATTGTGATATCAAGCCTCTTCTCGCTACACCACCTCAGCTAATTACTCCACCTACCAGTACACCTTATTTGGCAAGAAAAGGTTGATTTAAATATTTTTTATATCATTGTCATGGTGCCTTAAATAACTTTGCAATTAGGGTTGATTAACCAGCAGCCCCATCACATAACTGGTGTAGTTCACAATTCTCTCTGATTGGCTGACAATTTCAATAAAAGCGCACCAACAAGAAATGAACATTAGATATGTAACATTAGATATGTAACATTAGATATGTCAGGCAGTGGTGTTGCGCAATATTTCGGGGCTCCCACGCAGGTCATGAAGTCCAACGGGGGGGGGGGGGGTCGCGATCGTGAAGTCCGATGGTAGGGTGGTGGTCCGGGCCGGCAGGTATGCCAGATGGCCAGTCAAACCGTGGTGCCTAGCAACTTAACAGGTAGGGGGGGGCCCTGGGGGTGGGGGCCTCCTAAACTCCGGGGCTCCCCCGCACCGCGGGGTCTGCGGGGGCCTCCGCTACGCCACTGATGTCAGGGCAAAAACATCGCAAAAAGCGGTCCGCCAGCTTCACCAATGTGGACATGGAGGTCATGCTGGATGAGGTGGCGCTGAATCGTGAAGCACTGTTTCATGTTCAATAAAGTGCAAAATGAATCCACCGTAATGTACAATTTCGGCATGAAAACATTCCCATTAATGTGGTATTTTTGTTGTATATTATTACCGTTATGAACTACATATTGATTCACAGATTGAAATTAAACTAGGCCAACAGCTGATTTCAGAGGCTTGCGGGTCGGAACAGTGGTGGCCACTAGCGGAGTGAGCTGACAACATCGCTAAGGTAGAGTTAAGAGAGGTCCAGACCTGCCCTACGAAAGTGTCACTTACGGAAGGTATACTTAGCTAAGAACGTTTCGGGAAACACTGCGAGACATTAAGGTACAGCTTAAGGTGGAACTTACGAACGACGTAGCGTTAAGAAGGCTTCGGGAAACCCACCCCAGGTCATTTCCCTCCACACACCACTGGAGTACTTCCAGAAATTTGTGTCAGAAGACATGATTCAGGCTCTGACACAAAACACAAATGAGTACAGCTCTCAAACAAATGGAACATCTGTAAACACCAATCCAAAGGAAATTGAGAAATAAATGTCTATTCAGAAAAATATATGACTGATGTGTGATTATTATTCATGTTATATACTGTTATGGGGCTAAGTAAGCAATCAACCCTGCAAAATAACCTTTAGTTGTTCTGTATATTTGTTCAGACAATGTGAGTACAAATACAGAAATGCTGCTGTCAGCTAGGACCAATGTTGACATGTTACAACATTTCCCTAAAAACTTACCAAAATGTAACATTTTTGAAAACCCTTTCATTTCTGCATCAGAGGCCTCCTACAACAACATATGTAAGGTCAAAAAAAAATTTGCTAATGTTTTTCTATATTTGGGCCTTACAATTAACTTAGCTGATGTCTTGGACTGGGGACATAATTCAAGGCTGGCCTGCCATCCGGGCGTGTTACAGACAGTGGCCCTCATTTAACAGCGCTTCTGGTGGTCAACTTTAAAGGATGACGTGAAGGTTTATGTCGCTGCGTGTCCCATCTGCTCACGACCCCGGCTGGGCTCCTCAGACCACTACCAATTCCCTGAAGACCTTGGTCTCATCTAGCTACTGGTCTCCCCCCTTTGGATGGTAACACCTGCATCCTAACCATAGTCAACCGTTTTTCCAAAGCGGCTTATTCATGCCACTGCCTAAACTACCCTCAGCTAAGGAGACAGCTGATCTGATCTGCCAACTGACATTGTGTCTGACAGGGGACCACAGTTCTCTGCTAGTTTTTGGCAGGCTTTTTGTAAACTGCTGGGAGCATCCTCCAGTCTGTCCTCTGGATATCACCCCCAGACCAACGGCAAGACAGAGAAAACAAACCAGAAGTCGGAGGTGGCCCTACACTGCATGTCATCAGCTAACGCCACCACCTGGTCCAAGATGTTGTCATGGGTTGAGTACGCTCACAATTCCCTGCCCTCCTCTGCTACGGGAATATCACCTTTCCAGTGCTGTGTGGTGCTTGCCTTGATGACACTTTTGGACTCTGCTCTGTTTTGTACATTTCAGGGTTTATTTCCTGTGGACTGCCATCTGCTCGCAGATGTATCAGGCAGTTAGTTAAAGGCAGTTTAATCGATCAGCGCGTCCGCTGATCGATTAAACATCTGTTTTTTAGCTTGCTTCTGTCACTCTGCTTTTGGGTCCCACCAACACCAAGCCCTGACATTTATAAAATATATACATATATATATATATATATATGTATATATTACTATATATTACTAACATAGCATATAATACTAATTTATAGGCAGGACAAGGATTTCTTTGAGCTCTGAGTGCAGGATAGAATCTCGGAGGAACACATTCATAACAGAGGAACAGTGTGGTAAGGCTTGATAAGGCTTTTTATCCAACACCACAATCATAACATAACACATCTATAACATAACACATTCATAACAACACATTCATAACATACACATGAATGTGTGTGTGTGTTCCTGTGTAAAGACATCAACGCTGCTCAACTGAGAAAATAACAACCAACAGCAGGGTATCGAGAGAGAGAGAGAGAGAGAGAGAGAGAGAGAGAGAGAGAGAGAGAGAGAGAGAGAGAGAGAGAGAGGGTGAGATCATGCAACAAGCTTCCTGAGGCCAAATTGTTGAACAATTAGATAAATTGAACAATTAGGTCAATTACTTTTGGAATGAGTAAATGTTCAGAGTGACGACCTTCGTCAAGGACCTTCCCCTGCTCACCTTTCTTTACCTTTTAGTTCCTCTTCAAATCAACTATTGGCCGTATGATTTAAGTTGACCTAAAACGGAATCATGTGATGTTACAAGAGGATCGATTTTGAAATGGCTCGTAATGATCAATCAATCACTTTTTACACATAGTGGGTAAAATAGCAGGCTTTTTAACACACAAGATCTGCTTAGAATGAATTATCCTTCCCTAAAAGTGGGTTTGAAGAGGCCAAGAGGAGGGGGGAGGGAGGAGGGGGTTACACACACACACACACACACACACACACACACACCACACACACACACACACACACACACACACACACACACACACACACACACACACACACACCACACACACACACACACACACACACACACACACACCACACACACACACACACACACACACACACACACACACACACAGGTAGTCCAAGTGCTTTCCAACCCACAAGTTATTGTAAGTGAAGTCATTTGCTGTACTAGAAGAAATACGTTCACTGATTCACTCAAAGTGTCATTAGCATTTTATCCAAAGCACACCAGAGCGACAGCAAAGTGGCATTTTAGACGTGTGTGTGTGTGTGTGTGTGTGTGTGTATGTGTGTGTGTGTGTGCGTGTGTGTGTGTTGACTCTTAACATGCTTCAAGATGTGCCATCAGGATGCCATAATACACATCTGGTTGGTTGAAGCTTCGCCCCCCTCCTCCTCCCCCCAACACCCCAGCTGGGAGGCGGAGCTTCAACCAACCGTCATAAAATCCGGCAGTTGGTGGTCGTCTCTACGAGGAATCCTCTGAATGAACCAGAGCTGAATTATTGATTAGGATGATGTGTATTATGACATCCTGATGGCACATCTTGAAGCATGTTAAGAGTCAACACACACACACGCACACACACACACACACACACACACACACACACACACACACACACACACACACACACACACATACCCATATCTATCCCCTTAAATATCATTATATCCATTATACAATACAAATCATTAAATCCCGAAATGAGAACCTATATCACCTTCATGTGTTCAGGTCTGTGGGCGCTAACCACCTTAAGGCCTTCCTTTACTAAGGGAGAACTCTTCAGAGTTTCTTATCCCTTAGTTAAACCACAGTGTGGTGGTCCAACTGGTGGAGTCTGTTTAGATTTGTTTTCCCACCATCACTCGACACACTGAAACAAATGTTCACCTTCAAACCACCCTCACACCATCTGCCATTATATTATTATTATTATTATTTTTTTCTTTTTTCGCACACACCTGAAGTTACCTTTCAGTCTCACTCACGTCGTCAAGGCTAATGAGGATGCTAAGCTAATCGAGGCGCTGTTGTTGGTTCATATTGAGAGTTCATATTGCAAAGCAAATTCCAGTGAAAGACAAGTTGCTTTTCCCGTTCAACAGTTATTTTGGATCCTCACCTCCCCTGGGAAGCGCTAGTAGCAGGTGTGTGTGTGTGTGTGTCTGTTTGTGTGTGTGTGTGTGTGTGTGTGTGTGTGTATGTATGTGTGTGTGTGTGTGTGTGTGTGTGTGTGTGTGTGTGTGTATGTGTGTGTGTGTGTGTGTGTGTGTGTGTGTGTGTGTGTGTGTGTGGAGGTTATTTGGGCGGCGAGGGCCAGATGGGGAGAGGGTGGGCTTCCGTGTTGAACACGTACTTGTCCAGGCTGAGGAGCTCCGTGTCGTTGGAGAAGAGCAGGTAGAGATACTTCAGGGTCTCCCCCAGGAAGAAGCTCTCCATCTTGTCCCGGGGGCCCGGGTTCACTGGTGTTTCAGGGAAGTAATGACAATAACTCAGTCAGGGTTTACACCGATAATTAACCTGCAGCCGTGTAGCAGAAAAGCACAACAAGACATTTTATTTATGTTCATGTACCGTTAACAAATAAACTAAAAAAACAGGGTAGGAAGAGAAGAAAAAATAAAAACAGAAAAGAACAACAATAAAATAAACCTTAAATGATTGATTCCAGGCTAGCTGCAGGGTACCTTGGCGTGCCAGGCTAGCTGCAGAGTACCTTGGCGTGCCAGGCTAGCTGCAGGGTACCTTGGCGTGCCAGGCTAGCTGCAGGGTACCTTGGCGTGCCAGGCTAGCTGCAGGGTACCTTGGCGTGCCAGGCTAGCTGCAGAGTACCTTGGCGTGCCAGGCTAGCTGCAGAGAACTTGGCGTGCCAGGCTAGCTGCAGAGTACCTTGGCGTGCCAGGCTAGCTGCAGGGTACCTTGGCGTGCCAGGCTAGCTGCAGAGTACCTTGGCGTGCCAGGCTAGCTGCAGAGAACTTGGCGTGCCAGGCTAGCTGCAGAGTACCTTGGCGTGCCAGGCTAGCTGCAGGGTACCTTGGCGTGCCAGGCTAGCTGCAGGGTACCTTGGCGTGCCAGGCTAGCTGCAGAGTACCTTGGCGTGCCAGGCTAGCTGCAGGGTACCTTGGCGTGCCAGGCTAGCTGCAGGGTACCTTGGCGTGCCAGGCTAGCTGCAGGGTACCTTGGCGTGCCAGGCTAGCTGCAGAGTACCTTGGCGTGCCAGGCTAGCTGCAGAGAACTTGGCGTGCCAGGCTAGCTGCAGAGTACCTTGGCGTGCCAGGCTAGCTGCAGGGTACCTTGGCGTGCCAGGCTAGCTGCAGAGTACCTTGGCGTGCCAGGCTAGCTGCAGGGTACCTTGGCGTGCCAGGCTAGCTGCAGGGTACCTTGGCGTGCCAGGCTAGCTGCAGGGTACCTTGGCGTGCCAGGCTAGCTGCAGAGTACCTTGGCGTGCCAGGCTAGCTGCAGAGAACTTGGCGTGCCAGGCTAGCTGCAGAGTACCTTGGCGTGCCAGGCTAGCTGCAGGGTACCTTGGCGTGCCAGGCTAGCTGCAGGGTACCTTGGCGTGCCAGGCTAGCTGCAGGGTACCTTGGCGTGCCAGGCTAGCTGCAGAGTACCTTGGCGTGCCAGGCTAGCTGCAGAGAACTTGGCGTGCCAGGCTAGCTGCAGAGTACCTTGGCGTGCCAGGCTAGCTGCAGGGTACCTTGGCGTGCCAGGCTAGCTGCAGGGTACCTTGGCGTGCCAGGCTAGCTGCAGGGTACCTTGGCGTGCCAGGCTAGCTGCAGAGTACCTTGGCGTGCCAGGCTAGCTGCAGAGAACTTGGCGTGCCAGGCTAGCTGCAGAGTACCTTGGCGTGCCAGGCTAGCTGCAGGGTACCTTGGCGTGCCAGGCTAGCTGCAGGGTACCTTGGCGTGCCAGGCTAGCTGCAGGGTACCTTGGCGTGCCAGGCTAGCTGCAGAGTACCTTGGCGTGCCAGGCTAGCTGCAGAGAACTTGGCGTGCCAGGCTAGCTGCAGAGTACCTTGGCGTGCCAGGCTAGCTGCAGGGTACCTTGGCGTGCCAGGCTAGCTGCAGGGTACTTTGGCGTGCCAGGCTAGCTGCAGGGTACCTTGGCGTGCCAGGCTAGCTGCAGGGTACCTTGGCGTGCCAGGCTAGCTGCAGAGTACCTTGGCGTGCCAGGCTAGCTGCAGGGTACCTTGGCGTGCCAGGCTAGCTGCAGGGTACCTTGGCGTGCTTGTTGAAGCTCTGCAGGATTTCCTCTTTTTTATCAGTGTAAAATATTTGCACTGATAACTTCCACACTAAACTCTGTTAAAGCCTTTATTAAAAATAAAATAAATAAATAAATAAAATAAATAAAATAAATAAAATAAATAAAATAAATAAATAATAAATAAATAAAATAAATAAAATAAATAAAATAAATAAAATAAATAAAATAAATAAAATAAATAAAATAAATAAAATAAATAAAAATAAAATCTAAATACTAAAATCTAAAACCTTAGTATCTGAGGCCCTGACCTTGACGTGGATGTCCGGTCCGGAGTCTGAGGGAGGCAGGTTGAACTGGGCGATCTCGGGGCTGAGGCCGGTCTCCATCTGGACGTACATCTGGTGGCACGTCTCCATCAGCTGCTGGGCCAGGTCCATGTGGTCCCCTGGGAGCCCGTGGTGGACGCCCAGGGCCAGGGTGCCCGGGAGGAAACACACCAGGTGGTCCTGGAGGAGAGACAGATGGAAGGGGGGTTTATGGGAGTCAGGATTTAGTTTTCATTGTATATAAAATAAATAAAAAATAATAAAAAATGTGTTACTTTGTTTGATTCTGGCCATTTGAAGGGTTATTTTTTCATCTTGAATCATCATTTAAATGATTATCAGATTATCATTGTGATTCATGGTTATCATTATGGTTATCTTGTGGTAAAACCCTGAAGCAGAGGGTTAACACACACTCAGACGATGGGTCGATGGTATTGATCAGACCATCGGGTACCAGACTCCCTGGACCAGACTAACGGGAGAGGCTGATTGGACGGCTTAAAGACTCAGACGTCTGGACACCCTCTGATGATCGGCTCAGTATTTACACAGGGGATCGATGGGCGTCGCTGTAGCTACATGCTGCGGTCGAGGGTCATGTGACGCGGGTCACATGTCTGTGTGTGTGTGTGTGTGTGTGGTCACCATCTTGGGGTTGAAGCGGTTGTGGGACAGCTCTCCTACGAAGGTGAGCTTGTTGGGTCCTGACTGCCTAAGGAGGTGCCCTCACGCCCTCCAGAGCACGGAGGTAGTCCTCCAGCAGACTGGAGAACACACGCACGCATGCACGCACGCACGCACACGCACGCACGCACGCACGCACACACGCACGCACACACGCACGCACACACACACACACACACACACACACACGCATCATAGAAGAGAGACAGATGGACGGAAGATGAAAACAGCAACGGAATGCCACAATCGACCAGGAATGGGCTACATGCACTAAGCTGTGTGAAGTACTTCCGGCTTCAAATAATGCGGTTCAGCCTGTTCCGGTGTATTTGTTTACTTCCAACTAGCTAGCTACAGCTCCTGAGGTACTATTTTGCCATGAATTCCCATAAGAAAATGCGTTTTCAAAAAACAGGAGAAGAAATACTTTCCAAGCCATCCCGACCTGAGAAGAACCAGGACTGTCTCCGGTGCTTCCCATTGGTGTAGGAGTCAGACAGGGTCAGAGAGATGAAGTCTTTCCTGGAGGAGGGGTACATCTCTGAAGTGAGGGCCGCTCAGACCTCATACAAGCTGGAGAAACATAAACCATGTCAACATTGTTTCAAACTATCAAACTAACTTAAGTGTGTGTGTTTAGTGATAAACGTTAAAATGGTAACATTTTAATGTTTATTCGTTCAGCTTTCGGATTATATTTACATCTAGACCTCGTTAGTAGGATTTACATACCACTATGTACCACTATTTACATACCAGTATGTCTAGTATGTAAATCACCAGAATCACCAGTCAGTACCTTGTCATAGGAACAACAAATAGACATAAAGTATATAATTGTTATAATACATTTCAATATAGCATTATTTAGATCAACCTGCGTCTGTAACGCAGGGTGAATCAATTAAAGACGAAGCAACACGCCATTATTTTTGTCAATATTTAGGTTTTCATCCTACAGAGATGTTTCTTGTTTACCAACAATGACGTCATATTTAGGCATGCACAGTTTTAATGTTGGCAAAAGGTCCTTGTTATTGGCATCTTTTACATTGAAAGAACGGCGTGCTGGACTGCTTAACGCAATTTTTTAGTCTCTGAATACGTAACAAAAACTCTATCAAGTTGCTTATTGTATGATAAAGATTTAGCTTCACTTCAGACCTGTTTGCATTGAAAGGATCGCAAAATAACCCGACTCTTTGGCCTGATTTGAGCTTTGGTGATACACCTGATTTACACCTGATCGTCACGGCATATAGCATAGAGTCTACAAAGGAGTCTCTCAAGGCTTTACAATCACTGGAAGATGATCAGTTCTTCCTTAGTGGTCTTGTTAAATACAAAATGCAGAGTTTTCAAATGGTTTAAATTCCAATAACTGAGGTGTATTATAGATAAAGTGCAATGTTCAACAAGATGTTTATAAACTTAACATTATCGTTACCCAATAAATACTGAGCTGATAGGAAGATGTACATATCGACCATCAGTCACTTTATTATTTTTGTTATTTTTTATTGTGTACAGTATCTTTATAGCAGGCCTTTAGTGCTTTACACAAGTACTATTCCTTATAATACTGTGGGAGGGAATGGGGAGTAAGCATTCCATTGTACTTGTTGCACATGAACATATAATTGTTGAATCTTGAGTATAAACCAAAGAGTCCTGACTGACCCAAAGGCTCCCGGTTCCTTCTATGAACAGCATTTATCCAGGCCTCTCACTTTGGTTCTCATTCTGGAATCCTCAGGAAACGTTTACTAGAACCTTTTTGAACCGATTTGTGTAACCAATAACACAACAACTTGCCGGCATTACGCCTAAAACAATGGTTACTTTCCTGACCCATTCATTCCCATGTTAATTTCAGGTCACTCTGCGCTTTTTGCAAACCGGAACACATTCAAGATTCAAGATTCAGATTACTTTATTTATCCCGAGGGAAATTAAGGTGCAACAGTTGACACAGGGGGAATAAATGCACACACAAATATACTAATACCTAAAACTAAAAACTAAATAACAACTAAATAAACAAAACTAGTATAAACAAAATATAACTAAAATAACTCTAAATTAAATCTAAATGTATTGATAGATGAATAGATGAATTGCACAATTTACAGTAGTATTACAGTAATACGTAGGTATATACAATACACAACAATACGTATAGTGCAAATTGGAAGTAATAAAATATTAATAAATAACTCATGTGAAAAGTGAAAAGTGAAATTGAATTAACAGTGCAAAATTACAGTGAAAGGATTTACTGCGGACACACCCTTGATGGAAATGGGTGTGGGGGCAGATTTCCTCCTGCGGAAGTCCACCACCATCTCCTTCGTCTTGTCTGTGTTGAGCTGCATATGGTTCAGCTCACACCACTCAACGAAGGAGTCCACGACGCCCCTGTTCTCCTCATCGTTTCCCTCGCTGACACAACCAACAACTGCAGAGTCGTCCGAGAACTTCTGCAGATGGCAGGACACAGAGTTGTACTGGAAGTCTGAGGTGTAAAGGGTGAACAGGAATGGGGAAAGAACCGTTCCCTGTGGAGCACCAGTGCTGCTGACCACAGTGTCAGACACACAGTCCTGCAGTCTGACAAACTGTGGACGACCCGTCAAATAGTCAGTAATCCAGGAAACCAGGGAAGAGTCCACCTTCATCGCCGTCAGCTTATTCCCCAGCAGGGCAGGCCGGATGGTGTTGAACGCACTGGAGAAGTCGGAAAACATGATTCTCACAGTGCTCCCGGGTCTGTCCAAATGGGCGTAGGCACGATGAAGCAGGAAGATGATGGCGTCATCCACTCCCAGTTTCTGTTGGTAGGCAAACTGAAGAGGGTCCAGCGATGATCTGACCAGGGGCCGAAGAAGCGACAGGACCAGCCTCTCAAAGGACTTCGACACGTGGGACGTCAGCGCCACCGGTCTGTAGTCGTTAGAGGTGCTGGGACGTGCCTTCTTCGGAACCGGCACCAGGCAGGATGTCTTCCACAGCACAGGGACCCTCTCCAGTCTCATGCTCAGGTTGAAGATGTATTGCAGGACTCCACTCAGCTGGGCAGCACATGTTTTGAGGACCCTCGGGCTGACGCCGTCAGGACCTGCAGCCTTGCCTGGATGGAGCCTGCACAGCACTTTCCTCACCTGCTCAGCTGTGAAGGTCTGTGTGCCGTGTGTGGGGGCAGGAAGAGTCTCTGTTGTGTTGATGGGGGAGGGGTGAGGTACTGGTGGTGGGGGAGAGAGAACAGGTATGTTGTTGCTGGAGAGGGACGGTGGGGGAGGGGGGACAACAGCTGACAACAGCTGACTCTGCGCGTAGACAATGGCTCCGCCGTAATGTTGAGCGTAATGTTGTTCTAGTCCCTCCTCCTGGGTTCTGCAGCTATAGAGCTCTTCAGCAGTGGTTCTAGTCCCTCCTCCTCTCTCTGGGTTCTGCAGCTATAGAGCTCTTTAGCAGTGGTTCTAGTCCCTCCTCCTGGGTTCTGTAGCTATAGAGCCCTTCAGCAGTGGTTCTAGTCCCTCCTCTCTCTGGGTTCTGCAGCTATAGAGCCCTTCAGTAGTGGTTCTAGTCCCTCCTCTCTCTGGGTTCTGCAGCTATAGAGCCCTTCAGCAGTGGTTCTAGTCCCTCCTCTCTCTGGGTTCTGCAGCTATAGAGCCCTTCAGCAGTGGTTCTAGTCCCTCCTCCTGGGTTCTGCAGCTATAGAGCCCTTCAGCAGTGGTTCTAGTCCCTCCTCCTGGGTTCTGCAGCTATAGAGCCCTTCAGCAGTGGTTCTAGTCCCTCCTCCTGGGTTCTGCAGCTATAGAGCCCTTCAGCAGTGGTTCTAGTCCCTCCTCTCTCTGGGTTCTGTAGCTATAGAGCCCTTCAGCAGTGGTTCTAGTCCCTCCTCTCTCTGGGTTCTGTAGCTATAGAGCCCTCCAGTGGTTCTAGTCCCTCCTCTCTCTGGGTTCTGTAGCTATAGAGCCCTTCAGCAGTGGTTCTAGTCCCTCCTCTCTCTGGGTTCTGTAGCTATAGAGCCCTCCAGTGGTTCTAGTCCCTCCTCTCTCTGGGTTCTGTAGCTATAGCGCCACATTGAACTCTGTCACCAGGAAGTCCACGTGGTCGCGCTCTTTGTTCTTGAGGCTTCGGCAATGAGCCTCCTCCTAGCAAAAACTGTCAAGGTGTCCCTGAGCAAGACCCTAACACTAACTCCTGACATGCTGCCTGTCTCCTTGGATGGCTGACTCCACGGTCGGTGGTTGAATGTCTGATGAATGGGTGAATGTGACTTGTAAAGCACTTACCTGCACTGTGATGCATGATGCTGCTGCACTACTGGCACTTTAAAATTATTTTAAAATTTTGTTTAAATTCAACATACTTGTATATCATCCATCAGTCAATTGATTGTCATTTGTATTGTGTACAGTCTTGTCGTATAGACTTGTACAGTATACGTATAGAACAGAGTATAGTACATAGTATAGTACATAGTATAGTACATAGTATAGTATACAGTGTTCAATTGTAGGGAATTCATACTGCGGGAGGGAATGGGGAGTTAGCATTCCATTGTACTTGCAACTGGCAAATAAAAATCTTGATTCTTGAATCTTGAGTCTATCGTCTATTCTCTGACCATACATACACCGAACACATAAAACAACATTTTAGATTTACACGCTTTTATCCAAAGTCATAACCGAAAGCAAGCAATCTAAATGTGAGTTGTCAGCGCTGCAGAACCACGTTTAAAACAACTGTAGCTCATATTAGTTTACTTCACCGTCTGATCCACCGACATGTCAACTCAGTAATTGTGACATTTCCTGGACGTGATGTAATGTTATGGAGAAGGTTAGCTGTCCTCAATACCAATCTGTCAAACGGGGTACGAGGAGCTCAGGGATACAATTTATAAAAACATTTATTGAATAAATTGATAATGTTCATGTTTATAACGCTACACAAAACACAAACATACGTCGACTAGAGGGTGCCTATTTTCTATGTTACTATTTTTTAGGAAAGCTTAGAGGCGGTTTGCTGCTAAAGCAAAGACAAAAGTCTGGGAACCACTGCAGTAAGGCCACTAAACAGCTCTCAGCCATCTGGTGGAGAGACACGTCTCCATAACAGCACCACTGCTACACCCCTGGCCAAGGTGAACACAGCTCACACAACATGAACCCTCCACAATAGGCTAAGATAATAAACAAACCCCAGGGAAAACCACCAGGTCTCCATCACCTCCTCCTCCTCCCACACCTCCTCCTCCCCCCTCCTCTTCCAACTCCTCCTCCTCCTCCTCCACCTCCTCCTCCTCCTCCTCCTCCTCCTCCTCCTCCTCCTCCTCTACGCCTCAGAGGACCATTAGAGTAAAGCGCCTCTCTGCTGCTCTTACACCACCTGATGAAATGTCAGAGGACAGGGGACGTCTCCTTCAGGGGAGTGGATGGGGACGTGGGGGTGGGGGAGTGGGGTTGTGGGGGTGGGGTTGTATGCTACAATGTCAGGGTTAATGATCGCGTATTTTAGTCCGCGGTTCCAATGTCGCTAGACTCTGATCTTCAAGAGGTCCTGAAAGTCACTAAATCCCCCCCCCCCTAACCCCCCCCACCACCACCACCTAGACAGACTCACTGGGCCGCAACCGAGGTGTGTGTGTGTTTGTGTGTGTGTGTGTGTGTGTGTGTGTGTGTGTGTGTGTGTGTGTGTGTGTGTGTGTGTGTGTGTGTGTGTGTGAGCGCGTCACGGCTGAATCCACTGCTGTAGTGCAGTTGGTCTTTGGCTCTGTGCCCGTAGCAATGAGACTTCCCTCAGCTCCACTCACCCATCAGAGAGAGAGCCATATCATATTTATAATACAGTCATTTATCAGACGTTGTCATCCAGAAGAGATGCACCATGAATACAGATGTCACTAAGGAGCAGGTAGGGGTTAGACAGTACAGAGACAGGTCATTAAGGAGCAGGTAGGGGTTAGACAGTACACAGACAGGTCATTAAGGAGCAGGTAGGGGTTAGACAGTACAGAGACAGGTCATTAAGGAGCAGGTAGGGGTTAGACAGTACAGAGACAGGTCATTAAGGAGCAGGTAGGGGTTAGACAGTACAGAGACAGGTCATTAAGGAGCAGGTAGGGGTTAGACAGTACAGAGACAGGTCATTAAGGACCAGGTAGGGGTTAGACGGTACAGAGACAGGTCATTAAGGAGCAGGTAGGGGTTAGACAGTACAGAGACAGGTCATTAAGGAGCAGGTAGGGGTTAGACAGTACAGAGACAGGTCATTAAGGAGCAGGTAGGGGTTAGACAGTACAGAGACAGGTCATTAAGGAGCAGGTAGGGGTTAGACAGTACAGAGACAGGTCATTAAGGAGCAGGTAGGGGTTAGACAGTACAGAGACAGGTCATTAAGGAGCAGGTAGGGGTTAGACAGTACAAAGACAGGTCATTAAGGAGCAGTTAAGGGTTAGCCAATACAGAGACAGGTCATTAAGGAGCAGGTAGGGGTTAGACAGTACAGAGACAGGTCATTAAGGAGCAGGTAGGGGTTAGACAGTACAGAGACAGGTCATTAAGGAACAGGTAGGGGTTAGACAGCACAGAGATGGGTCATTCAACAGCAGGTAGGGGTTAGACAGTACAGAGACAGGTCATTAAGCAGCAGGTAGGAGGGTATCTTGCTCATCAGGGGATCAGATCCAGTATCTTCCACAATGAGATATTACATCCAGGTAAGACTTTCTAGGGCTGCATGTGTTGTATGGTGCTGGCTACTATCCTAACTGCCATCGGTTGATCATCCCTGCGGTTGGTCTTGTGCTTCACCAGTGGAACTCCTGAGTGAGTCACGAAGCCCCTCTGCCCCGAGGGATGAGCTGGGCGGCCAAGGAGCGTCCGGTTAGCTGGAGCTGAGGCATTACCTGCTGTTGGTCTCTCTCTCTCCCCCATCCCTCAGACGCTAATACAGGTCAGCTCACTGCTCCTCTGCCCTCTCTTCTCACAGAATCATACCTCCACACAGACTAGGACTACAGGCCCTAGATAGAGACAGAACGAGGGAACCATGTTACGCTAACACATCATCTAAAGATGACATGAGACATGTGGGGTGTTTGGGGTTCTAACTGAAGAACATATTTGTGGTATGATTCCGGTTGAGGTCATGCAAGACCTGAACTTGTCTCTTTCCAAAAGGTAGGACCCCACCGATCACCACTATAGCTTCCCAGTACATGCCTGTATAGAAAAGATACCTCCTCAGCTGACTTATTCCTCCCTCCTCATGGAATGGTCTGAACAGACCGAGGCCCGAGGGGGGCGGCCTCCAGGAGAACCTATGGTCCAAGGCTTTGAGTCTCCATGGTGATCACAGTAAGCTGGCCTCGGGCCACACAGACCCAACATTCACTGGGTCCATTTTAATCAGAACCTACAGCCATCCTTGCCTTGAGGAGAACTCTATTCTCCAGACCACTGACCCTCCTGCTTGACACAAACATGATAAATCAAATGAGGGATTTCACAAAGGAATAAAGAACACTATTGTAAATGGACATTTATAGAGCGCTTTTCTAACCAATGGTTACTCAAAGCGCTTTACATATTAAGTCTCACATTCACCATTCATACACACATTCAACCACCAATGGTGGAGTCAGCCATCAAGGAGTCAGCCATCAAGGAGACAGCCAGCAGGTAAGGAGCAGTTAGGGTTAGGGGGTCTTGCTCAAGGACACCTCGACAGCTTTTTGATTGTGTCCCCTTTCCCCACCCTTACATTTTTCCCTTATGTATTTCAAAAAAATATCAGTGGCCACCAGAGGGAATTGAACCCCTAACCCTGGCAGTGGTGATACAATGGCTTCACCGATGTAGAGAGTCATTTGTTTTTTCCAAGGGGGCTAGGCAGCATAGAGCAGCGTTTAGGGTGTTGGGCTCCCATATGAAAGGTTCTGGGTTCGATCCTCCAATGTCTGCAGCCTCACCTGTTTCATGCATCATCCTAGAGCAAGACGCCCTATGCTCCAACCTGCTCATTAAAGACAGGAATCAAAATTCACTGTCATATGGGATTTGGGATAAAACCATCTGAAAACACACACCTAACTAAAACAATAGTAAATAGGTATGCAAGCCTATGTCATTCTCTTATAAATCCTCATAATTTCCTGTGCAAGGAAAACAGAAAACCACCAAATATGTAGAAAGGCATTTCTCCTTCCAGAACCAATAGAGAGGATTGTGCGGTGCCAGGGTGGAAGGCAGGGTTATCAATACACTCTTTTTATTGATTAGGGTGATCGGCCCTCTGGTCTACCGACCACGTAGAAACACGCCCTGCAGAGACCCAGGTTCAATGCCAGCTGTGGTTCTACGCGACATGATATTCCCTCTGTCTTTCAACCAGCTCTGCTTTCTAGATTCAAGATACAAGATTTATATTTTTGCCATTTGCAACAAGTTCAATTCCCCCATCGCATTTTATAAATTGCATTTTTATTTTTTAACTTATTTTATTCTATTATGTTTTTATTCTATTTTATCTCATTTTTATAACTGCTGTCTGTCGTCGGGTATTGCACATAAGATTTTCACTCACTGCTTTATACTTTTTTTTGCTTTATACGCGTAAACTGTGAAGTGACAATAAACTTGACGTGACTTGACTTGACCTCCTCGCAGTATGAAATAAAAAAACAACACTATAAAAATACTATACAAAATTTAAATGAACATAAAAATAACAGTAAAGTGACTGATGGATGATATTTACGTGTACGTGTATATGTATGTGTTGAATTGTGCAAAAATATTAAAAAGCATTTTAAAGTGCCAGTAGTGCAGCAGCATCATGAATACAGTGCAGTACAGTGCAGAACCGTGCAGTAACTGTAATGAATCCAGAAGGTACACAGAACCCCATAACATCAAGACCTGTGTAGAGAAGACTCCATCTGTACACCTGTCCTGTATTTCCATGTCTGGGCCCACCTGGATGGTGACGATGCGGGGGAGGGGTTGGCGGGTGTTGGCTCCTCCCTCGATGGCGATGCCCAGCGTGGCGGCGCTCTTGGGGACCCTCACCAGCTGGGACGTGGGCTCCAACAGACCCGGCTACGGCAAGCGGGAGAGAACACACAGAGAGTGAGAGGGCGGTGGTGTCTCATCTGGTGAGAGCCAGCCTGGTGTTAAAACAGCCAGGGTGTTGGGGTCTGATTCCCCATAATCAATACATGTCTTAAAGAGAAGACCCATCACCATCCTTATGCCGCGTGTGTTGTTGTCACACTCATTGTGTTGCACTTCAGCCTCTGACGAGAAGATTGGGCCATTTCTGATTCATACTCAACTCTCCTCACAAGCCCAGATCTCTGACACATTTAAAAACACCACGGCAGAGTTGACCTTCAGAGGGCATCCATAACTCCCCCTAAACCCCTACCCTCCAGTATTATTAACAGCTGCTGGTAAAGCTTTTAATACATCAGGCAGGGGTCCACAGAGATAAAGCCCATTTCTTTACCCGGCACTTTCCCTTTACCTCACCTGTGAGCATTATTCTGTCAAGGACGATTTCTGCACCTATTAGTTTCTCTGCAGCCTCACCTCCCTCCACCCTTCACCTAAAGGTAGTTCCTGATGGAGCGTAACGCCCGGAGAGACCGCTTTGACTCAGACGGACCACGCAGGGAACCAGATACCAGGTGGCCCCGGAGAGACCGCTGGTCTAAAGCGGGTCTTATTGGGGGGGAGAGAGAGAGAGAGAGAGAGAGAGAGAGAGAGAGAGAGAGAGAGAGAGAGAGAGAGAGAGAGAGAGAGAGAGAGAGAGAGAGAGAGAGAGAGAGAGAGAGGAAGGGGGGGAGGAGGTTAAATCTGTGACCAGGGCTTTTATTTTCAAAAGAGAGACAATTAGTCAGAATAAAGACATTGATTATTGTTCTTCTATTCTACCTGCAGATATATTTGACATAAGAAAGATGCCATTAAATGTACTTATTTCATCTTGTGATTGTATTTTCTCTATAATAGTCAAATAAATATGTAACAATATTGTATTGTTCCAACAGTATATAATATATAGTATATAATATATTATAATTATACTTTTTTTACATTAAGTATTTTAATTCAGATCAAAGATTTACATTGAAGTTAGGACTCATAGTCCTTCCAACAAGTTTCATTAATCAGATTTTACATTTGAATACAGGATTAAATGACTCGGAAGATTAATATATTAATATATTAATATATTAATATATTTCGCTAAGCGCTGTTCAATGATGTGGTTTTTTTTGTACTTAAGTGTGGATAATTATCCTTTACAAGACCTATAGTCCTAATCAAGAACAAGTCACTGTTCATTCGCCTTCCTTCCAAAACTATTTAGCGTATTAAGAAATAATATTTCTTTATGGAAATTATCAAAAAATCCTTCACTTTGAAATTGGGAAGTAGACGTGAATGATTAAACACATAAAATGAAAAGTTGAGAATAATTAGAATGATCTATTCTTAGCGCTTCAGAAGATGTATATGAGCGCAGTTCAAGAGTCAAACTTGAATCTGAATTCACAAACTCATCTCATCAAAGAAAGACTCAACGCCTCCTAGCACCATCTCAAGTCAAGTCAAGTCCAGTTTATTGTCACTTCACAGTTTACACAAGTATAAAGCAGTGATGTGAAAATCTTATGTGCAAAACCCGACGACACACAGCAGTTATTAAAATAAGATAAAAATAGATAAAAATAGAATAAAAATAGAATAAAAATAGAATAAAGTTAAAAATAAAAATAAAAATAAGAATGCAATTTATAAAATGCTAAATATCGGCATAGAAAAGAGCAATATGTATATATAAATCAATGTAATAAAATATACATTGTTATATGCTATACGCCCTTGTTCAGCAGCCTGATGGCCTGACTGTGGAAGCTATCTCTAAGCCTATTTGTACGGCACTTGATACTGCGGTATCGCCTGCCTGACGGTAACAGTGAGTACAGTTCGTGGCTGGGGTGGGCAATGTCTTTTATGATGTGTTTGGCCTTGGCCACGCACCGCTGGTTGTATATATCTGACTCAACACCTCCTAGCACCATCTGACTCAACACCTCGTAGCACCATCTGACTCAACACCTCCTAGCACCATCTGACTCAACACCTCCTAGCACCATCTGACTCAACACCTCCTAGCACCATCTGACTCAACACCTCCTAGCACCATCTGACTCAACACCTCCTAGCACCATCTGACTCAACACCTCCTAGCACCATCTGACTCAACACCCAACACCTCCTAGCACCATCTGACTCAACACCTCCTAGCACCCATCTGTCAAGGTCAAGGTCAAGGTCACCTTTATTTATATAGCACATTTTAAAATCAACCCAAGTTGCACCAAAGTGCTTTACAGTATACAGAAACAGACTAAATACAAAATACTATATAAAATGCAGTCAAGTCAATGCAATACAATAAATACAATAAATAATCACAACACTACCAGGGATGTACGGCTTAACAAGCCTCAAAAAGCCAATGAGTTTTCAGCCGTGACCTAAAAATCTCTAGGAATTTGTAGTGGCAGACTGTTCCACAACTTTGGAGCAGCCACCGCAAAAGCTCGGTCGCCTTTAGTTTTAAAGTTTTTAGCCTAGACCTTGGGACATCTAAAAGTACCTCATTCGATGACCTCAGTGCTCTAACTGGGGTGTGAACATGGAGAAGTTCAGCTAGGTACTGAGGGGCCAGACCATTCAATGCCTTGAAGACAAACAGCATCATTTTAAAATCAATCCTGAAGCGAACAGCGTTAGCACTAGCTGCAGGCGTCGTAGGGAGAGCTGGTCTAGACCCACATACAGACCATTACAATAGTCCAACCTGGACGAAATAAAGGCATGGATAACCCTCTCGAGGTCATTGCGAGAGAGGTAGGGCTTTATTTTGGACAGGAGCCTCAACTGGAAAAAGGAGCCTTTTACTACAGAGCCAATTTGTTTGTCAAATTTAAAACCACTATCAAAAGTGACACCAAGATATTTAATAAAGGAGCGATTTTTGGCAGCAAGGGGTCCTAGAGCACCAACAGAGTCATTAAAACAATGCCAAAACACAATAACCTCTGTCTTGCCGTCATTAAGATTGAGGAAATTTAAATTCATCCAAGTCTTAATGTCATTTAGACCAGCTAGCAGAGGCTTCAGGGAATCTTGACATTTTACTTTCAAAGGAAGGTAGATTTGGACATCATCCGCATAGCAATGAAAAGAGACATTGTGCTTACGAAAAATGGAACGCAGGGGCAGCATATATACATAGATTCCATTCCTCCACCCATTAACACTTCAGATCATGCTTCTCCCCTAAGGGCGGATCCCTTACCTCGACCTCCCAGCGTTGCCCTGCCAGGCCCACCTCGAGGCTGGGGAAGAGCTCGTTGAGGTCCGGCTCCGCGTTCTGCCGGTGGAGTTCCACCGTCACAAAGCGTGGGGGCGTGGCCCAGGCCTTGGCCACGGGGTTGTGTGGCGGAGGATGAGAGGGCGGAGGGGGAGGAGGCGCTGCTGGATGAGGCGGAGCTGGAGCAGGGAGTGGAGGCGGGGGAGGAGGTGGAGGAGGAGGAGGAGGCAGTGGTGGTGGTGGTGAAGGAGACCGGAGGGAGGGCTTGGTGGCCCTGGTAGGGGAATGGACCCTGGGGAAGGGCCCGATGTGGTGCCGGTGGACCATGGCCAGCTGGGCCGCTATGGGTGGCAGGGAGGGAGGTTTCCTCTGGACCGCGGGGTAGCGGTGGGGGTGGTCTCTAGCCTCTGTTTTGTGGGGGGGGAGTGGCGAGGCGGAGGGGGGTGCGTGGGTGTGGTGGCTGTAGGAAAGAGGCGCGGTGAAGTAGAGTCCGTCTGATTGGGCCGACTCGGAGGAGGTGCGTTTGTCCACCGTATCTCTCCTGCTTGGTTTCCTCTGCACCCCGGGAGGGGGAGGCGGCTTAAAGGAGGGCGGGGACTCGGCGGTTGGTCGAGTCCACGTCGTCCTAAAGAAGGAGCAGGAGGAGGAGGAGCAGGAGGAGGAAGAGGGGCAGGAGGCGGAGGAGGAGGAGGAGCAGGAGGAGGAGGCAGAGGAAGCCAGTGCTGTTAGTCTCCAGAAAATACATTAAAAACAGGAAAACTTTCCTGATGACATAATCACTGATCACAGATGTTTTCATCCTTCTCGTCATACTCTCTCCCTCACTTTCTCTCAACTAATAAACACATCCAAACCAGGTTAGACTCGGTGCAGGTCGCAGGTTGGATTTCCTCTTTTCCTCCTTGGTCTTCCAGAGCAAGGCAGCTTTATAATAACCCAACAGTGGATGAACGACATTACAACATGAGTGACTCACCTTATGGTGCATGCAGTGAATTAAAGTATGAACATACATGAGTGGAGAGAAATTTAAACAGCAAATCAGGATGGATTGATGGATGGTTGGTTAGAGCAGTGGGTCTCTACCTTAGACTTCAGACGGCCCACAAGGTTATTATCAAGACCTTTCCCGGACCATCTCATATGAAACTTTACACATTATCAATCCGTCACTATTTACTGTTAATCATCTCTGTAATTTGAAAGAATCAGAAGACAAAATCCTATATTTACCAGACAATAGTTTGTGATTTTATCTTAGTTTCAATTATCTACATTATAGTCGACGCTGCTACTAGCCATTAAAATGACTTTGGGCTCCTCCCAAAAACAAGGACACAGGGTGATGAGGAATCTGGTTTATTGCAGAGTTTTAATCATTGTGAACAGAGCAGATGGTACACACTACAGCTCTTCCTCTAGTGTGTGTGGTGGAGGCTGCTTTAACCTGTGGGCCTTGATCAACAAGGACCCACAGGTGTGAAGCCTCAGCAGCAATAGATAAATCAGTCTGACTCAGGCCAGTTGAGGCTGCTTCAACAAGCTGCCAACCACACACGCTCCACATTTGTTTGAATGCATTTCCGTTGGATCCCCTGCAGTACCCTGGCGGACCACAGGTGGCGGTAGACGGGGTTAGATGACCCTGGGACGTCTTTGGACCCGTTCGGGTCTAAACATAATGGTCTGACCCCCCTTGCTTCCTTTGATTTATTTGGTTCTTTTGTTCTCTTGTTTCCCCGGAAACCATAATTACCATAGTATCTTTTATTGGACCTCGGAAGACATTGAGGAAACATCAGGACTGAATGAACATCTCACAGAATTCTCTCCCCAGAATCCATGTATGTGACTTTTACTTAGTCTCAATCAGGCGTCCCTCAGAGACCTGGATTCATATTTATATATTTGTCGGAAGATGTCCAGCTGCACATGAATGCTAGCATGAATGATCTTGAATCATGAACTTTGAATTTATTGAACCAAATTGATTAACGACGTGGTGGTGTTTAAATGTTAAATGAAACTTCATTCAATTGCAAACACGTTTCAAGTAACATTCTTGACACAAAAAAAACAAGTTTCACAGTCTTTAGAGAGATTAAGAATTCCACTGGAATACAAAGCAAAACAGGATTTCTTAAATGAGTATTTGTTTCCTATCGATGTGCTGGGACTATGAAACTGAAGGAACACGAATGGAACACCCAGCCTTTAAACAGCTCTCTAGGTCTATTGTAGTGTACGTATATTTGTTTAGAAAGTTAGCAGCACGTTCACTTATGACTTTTGCACACTTCTGGAGATTAGATCGACAGTTCCTCGCTGCCTATCGGAGTTTGTTCATTCTTTCGACTCACCCGAAGTCACAGCTGGATTATCTCCGACCATCTTGGGCATGATTACACGCAAGCGTCGCCAGAAGAAGCGAGGGAAGGGAGCCGGCGTGCTAGTCAGGCTGAGATGTCGATCCGATCGCACCCCACTACCCACCATTCTATTGGCTAATGTACAATAAGTTAAGCGAGCTTCAGGCTCGTATTCAATTCCAAAGGCTCTCTCCGGTAAGGATCGCGGAGGGGGGGGGGGGGGGGTATGTCTCATGATATACAGATTTTGGCCCAACCAAAGTCATGTACATCCCCTCAAGTCTTTCTGTTCCACGGACCTGGAGTACCTGATGCATATGTGCCGTCCATTCTGGTTACCTTGGGAGTTTACAGCAGTAACCGTGACCATTCCCCCACAAGCCAACACAGACACAGCGCTGAAGGAACTGTATGGGGCCATCAGCGAACAGGAGTCTGCACACCCTGAGGCTGCTTTCATCGTGGCGGGGGACTTCAACAAGGCAAACCTGAAAAAGGTTCTCCCGAAGTTCTACCAACACATAACGAGCAACACACGGGGTGAGTGGATCCTTGACCACTGCTACACACCATTCCATGATGGCTACCTGAAGAGACCAGCCTGCTGAACATATCGAGGCGGATGTGCACCGCACCTTCAAGCGGTTGAACATCTGTAAGGTGGCAGGCCCCGACGACATCCCGGGCAGCGTCCTCCGAGCATGCGCAGACCAGTTGGCAGGAGTCTTTGCAGACCTCTTCAACCTCTCCCTGTCCCAGGCTGTTGTTCCTGCAACATGCCTCATTGAGTATAGACCTGTAGCACTCACCTTGATTGTCAGCAAATGCTTCAGGAGGTTGGTCAAGGACATTATTTGCTCTGTGTTACCAACCACGCTGGACCCATGGCAATTTGCATATCGTCAAAACAGATCCACGGACAACGCAATTGCCATGGCCCTCCACACTGCCCTTTCCCACCTGTAGGGAAGAATGTTATGTGCGGATGCTGTTGGTGGACTACAGCTCAGCGTTCAACACGATAGTTCCTGCCAAGCTCGACACCAAGCTTAGAGGTCTAGGCGTGCCCCCATCCACATGCAGCTGGATACTGGACCTCCTGTCGGACCACCGCCAGGTGGTGAGGATGGGCAGCACCACCTCAGAGCCACTGACCCTCAACACGGGAGCCCCCCAGGGATGCGTGCTGATCCCTCTCCTCTACTCGGCTATTGCACAGCTCCAACGTCATCATCAAGTTTGCTGACAACACGAAAGTGATGGGCCTGATCGCCGGTGACGACGACAGCCTACAGGGAGGAGGTTGGATCACTGGAGCAGTGGTGCCAGGAGAACAGCCTCGCCCTCAACGTCAAGAAGACCAAGGAGCTGATCGTGGACTACAGGAAGCAGAGAGGAGAGCATGCCCCTATCTCCATCGACAGTGTTGCAGTAGAGAGGGTCAGCAGCCTCAAGTTCCTCGGTGTGCACATCTCCGAGGACCTCACATGGTCTACGCACACCACACACGTGGTGAAAAGGGCCCAACAACGCCTGGATTTCCTCAGGCGTCTGAGGAAATTCAGCATGGGCCCCCGCATCCTGAGAACATTCTATACCAGCACCATGGAGAGTGTTCTTACAGGGTGTATCACCGCCCGGTACGGGAACTGCACCGCACTCGAGCGCAGAGCGCTTCAAAAGGTGGTGCGGATGGCCCAGTATATCGTTGGAGGTGAGCTCCCCTCCCTCCTGGATATATACAACCAGCGGTGCGTGGCCAAGGCCAAACGCATCATAAAAGACATTGCCCACCCAGCCACCAACTGTACTCACTGTTACCGTCAGGCAGGTGATACCTCAGTATCAAGTGCCGTACAAATAGAGTTAGAGATAGCTTCCACAGTCAGGCCATCAGGCTGCTGAACAAGGGCGTATAGCATATAACAATGTATATTTTATTACATTGATTTATATATACATATTGCTCTTTTACCGACATATTGCATTTTTATATATTTAACTTTGTACTTTTTTACTTCTTCTTTTTATCCCATTCTGTCTGTCGTCGGGTTTTGCACATAAGATTTTCACTCATTGCTTATACTTGTGTAAACTGTGAAGTGACAATAAACTTGACTTGAAGTCCTTACAAGTTGACTACGTGTGGGAAAGGGCGACAGACTCCACCTTTGAAGATACATCGGGCCTTCATCCTCATGGCTGCATAACCAGCAGCCTCTCGGGTCTCTTCAATTACCGTATTGACCCGAATATAAGACGGGTTTTTTTTCCTAGAAAAATATCAGAAAATGAGGGGTCGTCTTATAATCGGGGTTTAGACTTTTCGATGTACCGTAATTGCACATGTAATTGCGCAACAACAGATCGCGCCAAACGAGTGTTCCGAGACATCGCGCGACACTTAAAGTAACAGTACATAGCAACAGTTGCCTGGAGAGATAGAAATGGAGAGACACAGCGACCAACTAGGGCAATTTAATAAACAGGAGAGACGAAGTTACGATGCCAATTTTAAGATAATGGTGATAAACGAAGCAGAGACATCAAACACCTGTCATTGCGACGCAGGACAAGCCAACATGTCACTGGGCATAAGAAAGGCGACAAATCAGTGATTGTGAAGACTACTGGAAACGAGAAGAGCCGAGTAACGCTCATGTTAACGCGCCTCGCAGATGGGACACAACTCCCCCCGTACGTGGTTTTAAAACGCAAGACTGTACCTAAAGAGGCAGTGACTGTACCTAAAGAGGCAGTGACTGTACCTAAAGAGGCAGTGACTGTACCTAAGGAGGCAGTGACTGTACCTAAAGAGGCAGTGACTGTACCTAAAGAGGCAGTGACTGTACCTAAAGAGGCAGTGCCAGCTGGCATTACGTAGGTGCCCAGGCAAAGGGCTGGATGGAGACGGAGCTGGTGGTGGACTGGCTCAAGGTTGGGGCAGACGGCGCCAGTCAAAAAGCAAGTGAAAGAGTTGAATGGTGACCTAGTGATCATACCGGGCGGAATGACAAGCCAGCTGCAGGTGTTGGATGTGGTCGTTAACAAACCATTCAAGGTTCATCTGCGCAAGA
Organism: Muraenolepis orangiensis; assembly: GCA_027704905.1. Lineage (NCBI taxonomy): Eukaryota > Metazoa > Chordata > Actinopteri > Gadiformes > Muraenolepididae > Muraenolepis > Muraenolepis orangiensis. Next base: position 117,785 of record JANIIK010000642.1, read on the forward strand.
GATCCACAGAGTGGCTCCTGGCTGCTAATCACGCACTGACACCGTCTGGAAAAAGCCTGCAGTACGTTTGCTCTGTGAATGGATCTTGCAAGCATGGGCTGACGTTTCCCCAGAAAGCATCATTAATGGGTTATGAAATGCTGCGTATCAAATGCCATGGATGGCAGCGAGGATGACGTGATGTGGGAGGATGACGGGGAACAGACACCGTGAGTGACGATAGCGGGAGTGAGAGGAACAACCAGCGATGTAGAAGACGAGCTGAATGAGAAGACGTGATGTGACCGATAGACTGATGTTCCGTTTTATTGCACTACTGTTTTATTGCACTACTGTTTCATTGCAATCTATCTAGCCTGTTTTGTTTTTGTTTGCCAAGTTAGGCAAATTAGAACACAATGTGTGATGTGTGTTATCATTATTTTCAAATAAAATGATTTTCTTTATAAAAAAAAAGATTTGGTCTTCAAAAAAATGTATTTATTTATTTTTTCAAAAATGAGTCTTGAAAAAGAGGGGTCGTCTTATAATCGGGGTCGTCTTATATTCGGGTCAATACGGTACTTCTTCTGCAACAGAAAGGTTGAGGATGAGGATGCTACATGTTTGACAAAAATGGATCAGTATTATTGACTTAAACATTTGGTGCTGCTAGCTTTTGATATGGACAATTCAGTCTAAGCATGTATATATTGTATATATTATGTTAGCCTAGGTAGCTAAAGTGACTTTCACCCTAAGTGACTATACATTAGTCTAGCTAGCAATTAATTTGAGCCTATGTCACTATTTATAAGCATAATGTCTATTCCTTTAGCCTCTCCTTTTGGACTAAATACAGAATAAATAAATGTAGACGTAGTACTTACCAACAGCGAGATGAAGCTAACAGCTACAACACTGCCTCTCTGCTCCCGGCTCTTGGTCTTAAAAGCCAGGTATGGTAAGGATCTGTCCCCACCCAAATTTACTGGATGACAGAATGGTCCTCTGAAATCTTTTTGATTGATAACACAACTGCACAACCCCCCCCCCCCCCTCCCCCAGACAGAGCCCACTAGCGTTAAATGAAATATACTTCCTGGGTTTTATTTGTCTTTGTCTCGCCAGAAGCCTCAGAATCGGTTTAATAGGACGGGAGCGGTCCGTTCTCAGCTGTGATCCAGCGCCTGATGGACGAGGAGCGATGGTACGATCTCATCCAGCGCCTGATGAACGAGGAGCGATGCTACGATCTCATCCAGCGCCCGATGAACGTGGAGCGATGGTACGATCTCATCCAGCGCCCGATGAACGAGGAGCGATGGTACGATCTCATCCAGCGCCTGATGAATGAGGAGCGATGCTACGATCTCATCCAGCGCCCGATGAACGAGGAGCGATGGTACGATCTCATCCAGCGCCCGATGAACGAGGAGCGATGGTACGATCTCATCCAGTGCCCGATGAACGAGGAGCGATGGTACGATCTCATCCAGCGCCCGATGAACGAGGAGCGATGGTACGATCTCATCCAGCGCCCGATGAACGAGGAGCGATGGTACGATCTCATCCAGCGCCTGATGAATGAGGAGCGATGGTACGATCTCAACCAGCGCCTGATGAACGAGGAGGGATGGTACGATCTCATCCAGCGCCCGATGAACGAGGAGCGATGGTACGATCTCATCCAGCGCCCGATGAACGAGGAGCGATTGTACGATCTCATCCAGCGCCCGATGAACGAGGAGCGATGGTACGATCTCATCCAGCGCCTGATGAACGAGGAGCGATGGTACGATCTCATCCAGCGCCTGATGAACGAGGAGCGATGGTACGATCTCATCCAGCGCCCGATGAACGAGGAGCGATGGTACGATCTCATCCAGAGCCTGATGAACGAGGAGCGATGGTACGATCTCATCCAGCGCCTGATTAACGAGGAGCGATGGTACGATCTCATACAGCGCCTGATGAACGAGGAGCGATGGTACGATCTCATCCAGCGCCTGATTAACGAGGAGCGATGGTACGATCTCTAGAGTCCGGGGTCAACCCATCGCAAAGGCACCTCAGCATCAACTGGGAAGTCACGTTACTCTCCACGGCAGGTTGTCATTTTTAGATGTCCTGATGGTTGGTTCATGCGCTATGATGTCACTGATTGAACCTGCTTTTGTGGACACATTTTAGATTTATTTGCGTATTGAGCGTTCCAGACGAGTCAAATAATGAAATCATAAAAACTCTGTATTCAACTACCCCCCTTTTTCTTTCCTTGTCTCCACCCAACTAACCTTCCACCCTGACCTCACCTCCGCCTCTACCCTAACATCTCACCACCCTCACCCTCCACTACTACCAGTTACTATATAGGCCTGTACAACATACTGTATCTGACACAAACTCTGTTGGTCCAGTGATGAGCTAGGATCTTAGCCCCACACAATATCTAGAGACATTACAGGAACTGGTATTGTACTGGGATGTGACGCGCACCACCACCTCAACACCACCCTCAACACCACCCTCAACACCACCCTCAACACCACCCTCACTCACCCTCAACACCACCCTCACTCACTCTCCACTACTCACCCTCAGCACCACGCCGATGGTTAAACTGATGTATTTGTGTCTGTGGAACCAAATGTCAAGCATGAAGAGACAGCAGAGCCTCTCCAGTCAGAGGTCTGATCAATACTGTGGAACCCCACGTCTCACAGAGCACACACACACACACACACACACACACACACACACACACACACACACCACACACACACACACACACACTCACAGTCTTTCTCAGACCTCCTGACTCATCACGTATCCTAAGCTCATCCCTGTAATCAATACCATTCAAGATTCTTGTTGTCTCCAGCCCTGTGAACACAGGGAGCGAGGCTGAGTCTCTGGACCAGAGGCGGGACTCAGCGTGTGTGTATGTGTGTGTGTGTGTGTGTGTGTGTGTGTGTGTGTGTGAGTTTGTTTAAGGGCCACAGCTCTGTCATTTCACTACATGAAGATCCCCCTCCCTCTGGAAGTCGTCCAATGTGGCAAGTAACCTAGTATACTAAGTAACCTAGCATGCTCGTCACCTAGCATGCTCAGTCACCTAGCATGCTCAGTCACCTAGCATGCTCAGTCACCTAGCATGCTCAGTCACCTAGCATGCTAAGTCACCGAGCATGCTAAGTAACCTAAACTAACAGGCTAAGTTGTGCCGCACATGGTTCATTGCCTTACTTGTTAAGCATACGTATTACCCCAATATTCTACTTCTGAAAGTACGTATGTTTGTACTATCTCAGAGGTAGCCAATTCTTGACAAAGAATAAGAAACCGCATTAAAACTTAAGCGCATTTAAAATGTATTTGTTAATTTGTGTTCCACATTAATTTGTTCATTTGTGTTTGAAATTAATTTGTTAGTTTGTAAAATATATTGTGCGAGAGATAGTGCTACACTGACGGGAATTCTCGGTGTTGCGTACTATAGGGACAAATATGCACTATTTGTTAAAAGTGCCTATAACCCACAAAGGTTGTAGAATTCACTGTGTTGTGTGCTTACATGTGTTTGTGTGAGAACCCATATGGATCGTGTCTGGGCCATGGTAATGTCAACGACAGTAGCGTTATATTCCAGAACCTTGAAATCCAAATGATTTTACATTCATGGTGATTCCATGTTTTCAGAGCGTTTCATTCACATGTTTATCCCGTTAACTTACATTTCATTACATAAAGGGTCTGAAAAACCAATAGGTGGAACTCTTAAGCTCTATCTCTGTATGTTTCCTCTCAATTGTACCTACATCTTAGACCATGGCTAGTACCTCAAACACCGGGAGGGCCGATATAGCCACTCCAGTCAGGTTTATCACCTGGAATGTAAAAGGTATGAATAATCCAAATAAGCGGTCAAGGGTTCTCTCACCTGAAACATCTGAGAGCAGAGATCATTTTTCTACAAGAGACACACTTACGTATTGCAGACCATGTCAGACTCTGCAGGTCTTGGATTGGACAGGTGTTTCACTCTTCCTTCATTTCTAAATCTAGAGGGGTTACAATACTTACATACAATTTGCAATACAAGAAAATACAGTTTTCTGCCTCCAATGTGATCCACAGCGTAGATATATTATAGTAGTAGGCACCCTCCTCCAGACACCGGTATTGCTAGTTAATGTCTATGCTCCAAACTTTTTTCAATGCCCCCTTTTTTTCCACATCTTGTTCCATAAACAACGCTATCACATCCTTTATATGGGGCAACAAGGTTCCTAGGATTGGCAGAGCGGTGCTCCAGGGGAATCGGTCCTTAGGTGAAAATGTAAATGTAGGTGGGCTGGCCCTACCTAATTGTCTGTATTATTATTGGGAAGCAAATATTCACAGCTGACGTTCTGGATGCATGCACTTCCTGCTTTAATATGCTCGTCTCTACCAATGTCCCCTTCTAAGGATACATCCAACCCAATAGTACTTTATACCTTTAAAATCAGGTTTCAATTCCAGCAGCATTTTAAATAAAAAAACCCACCTGTACTAGCCCTACTTTCAAACAGCAATGTTCCCTCCCTCAGTGATTGACTGTGCTTTCCTATTTTGGGATAGCAAAGGAATCAAGTATATTAATGTTATGTTTTTTATAGCTTTCAAAGCCTAAAGGAAAAAAACTCCCTGTCTGGACATGACCTTTTTCGGTATTTTCAAGCACTTTGTTAA
>JANIIK010000643.1:0-62500 GCA_027704905.1 Muraenolepis orangiensis
AGTTTCCTATCTACCCCACACGTCTAACCTCATATTTTGATCATTTTAAGGGCTTATCTTCTCATCGTTATTCATTGAATCAGGGACGTACGATAAGTAAATATCTTCATTCAATGCGGATACAACACCATTCAAAGAAGATAAATAATAATATTGAATTATTGCAAAGCCCGAGGCTGAGTTACCGGAGTCAATGATTTAATCTGAACTTTCATCCTCTTTCATTACTTCAGAGTCATTCTGTGGACCTGCACTTTTGTGCAAATATATAGAAAAATATATATTTTTAATGAAACTTTAGCTCACACTTAAACTGCAGAGATCTTCCCCATCTAGAATGCACAATTACAGACACCGCGAGGCTAAGAGACTCCAGACATAAAGAACAACGACTGCACAACCCTGATCCACGTTTAAACCCTTGAAAAGGGTCATGTATGGAACACACACACAAGTAAGTTTATAATTATTAATTGAATGTCTGTTTTGGTATTAAAATGTAATGTACAATGTTTGTTTACATGTTTTGCTACGGTTAGGTTTTGCTTGAGTTCGGTTTTTGTTTCAATTTAGTTTTGCGGTCTTATATTTAGGATTTTAGTGTATTTTACTGTTTGTTCGTTTGGACCAACTGGATATTTGTTTCTTCTGCTTTATACTCATTTGTAGTTTCTTTGCCCCTTGTAGTGGAGTTGGTGGTAGTGGTAGAGGCTAGGCACACAGTCTGATTCCCTTCACGGCTTGTAGTGGTAGGAGCACTGGGACACAGTTTGTAGTGAGTGTTGGTTTGCAGTCAGCACCGGTGGTGGGTAAGGGGACACAGCCCTGTTAGACTGCCTCCCCCTGGCCGGTGGTGGGTAAGGGGACTCAGCCCTGTTAGACTGCCCCCCCTGGCCGGTGGTGGGTAAGGGGACACAGCCCTGTTAGACTGCCTCCCCCTGGCCGGTGGTGGGTAAGGGGACACAGCCCTGTTAGACTGCCTCCCCCTGGCCGGTGGTGGGTAAGGGGACACAGCCCTGTTAGACTGCTCCCCCTGGCCGGTGGTGGGTAAGGGGACACAGCCCTGTTAGACTGCCCCCCCTGGCCGGTGGTGGGTAAGGGGACACAGCCCTGTTAGACTGCCTCCCCCTGGCCGGTGGTGGGTAAGGGGACACAGCCCTGTTAGACTGCCTCCCCCTGGCTGGCATCCTTTCCCCCTCATTGATTTTAGTAATTTCCTATATAAAGTGTTTTACCAAGAATGAACAAATAAATGTGATTGACATGTTGAAATAAACTGTTAAACGTTTTCATTATAATTGAACCACGTCTCTGTCTTGTGTCAGTCACGAACTTGTAGAGTCTTCTTATTTTGTAAATAAGAGGTGTAAATTAAATATCTCCTGGGGTGAAATTCCCCAGGTGGCATTGTCAGGCATTTTGGTATTTGGGAGGCTCTGCCTTTAAAAATGACCACCCGCCACATTTGCATAAAGCTGTGTGCTAGCAGCTATCATCTGCATGGTGGAGAGCAGGCCTGATCCTGGCTCGGCTAATGGATGGAAACAGACATGCTAACCGTCAGTAGCACTGCTGCTGTTATTATTATTATAGCACTATAGAAGGCTTTAGTGCCCCACTACACAACAGGAGAGAGAGAGAGAGAGAGAGAGAGAGAGAGAGAGAGAGAGAGAGAGAGAGAGAGAGAGAGAGAGAGAGAGAGAGAGAGAGAGAGAGAGAGAGAGAGAGACAGACAGACAGACAGACAGACAGACAGACAGACAGACAGACAGACAGACAGACAGACAGACAGACAGAGACAGACAGACAGACAGACAGACAGACAGAAACGTGTTAGACAGAGAGACATATGCAGCATTACAAGTATTGCAATATCAGATATTCTTGGAAGTCATATAGTCCAATTCACTTAGTAGTAGCTATATGAAAAAAATACGTCACTTTTCTAAAGCCACTCAGGGAGGTCAGGGACAGGTAAGGTAACTTAGTGGGACTTCTTGCCTACTGGTGGACCAGAACCTTTTTCTGGGACTCAAACACACCTGTCTAGACCATCCTTAAGCCCCAGTAGAGAGACAGAGAGACAGACAGACAGACAGACAGACAGACAGACAGACAGACAGACAGACAGACAGACAAAACAGCACTTAGCGAAGCCTCAGTGTGTTGAAAATCGTAGCCTTCCCATAGCATTTATCCCAATGAATATATATATATATATATATATATATATATATATATATTCCTAAGCTGTTGCCTCTCTCTCTCTCTCTCTCTCTCTCTCTCTCTCTCTCTCTCTCTCTCTCTCTCTCTCTCTCTCTCTTTCTCACTCTCTCTCCTCTCTCTGCAGAGACCCTATAATGAGGCAGGAGGAAAACAAGGCAAACCTCCCAGAAACACGTCAATTTGGAGGCCACAGAACGGCAACATATCGTGCCACCAGATGGGAAAAGAAAAGGAAAACACAGTCCAAAGACCAGCGTCTAAAGAAACACAAGAACCGTTTGAAAAGACCAAATTAATATTCAGAAACCACCAACCTCCTGTCAAAATGAGTCGCTTGCAATTTCGGAGGGCATTTCCTCCCTGAGGACACCAGGGGACGTCTGGGTCCCTGGTTCTGAGGACACCAGAGGACGTGTGGAACCCTGGTGCTGAGGACACCAGAGGACGTCTGGTCTCGTCAGATCTTCCGTCTCTCCCTCTCCTCCCCCTCCCTCTCTCTCTCCCTCTCCTCCCCCTCCCTCTCTCTCTTTATCTCCCTCTCCTCCCCCTCCCTCTCTCTCTCTCTCTCTCCTCCCCCTCCCTCTCTCTCTTTATCTCCCTCTCCTCCCCCTCCCTCTCTCTCTCCCTCTCCTCCCCCTCCCTCTCTCTCTTTATCTCCCTCTCCTCCCCCTCCCTCTCTCTCTCTCCCTCTCCTCCCCTCCCTCTCTCTCTTTATCTCCCTCTCCTCCCCCTCCCTCTCTCTCTCTCTCTCTCCTCCCCCTCCCTCTCTCTCTTTATCTCCCTCTCCTCCCCCTCCCTCTCTCCCCTTATCTCCCTCTCCTCCCCTCTTGTGTACCCTCTTACAGATGTGGGTGTTTGTGTTTCTAAAATGGCCAACATGGTGGGTATGATAATAAAATGGCCCCTAAACTGAATCAGAGCAGCTGTCCCCGTCTTCCTGGTCCCCTAAGCCCTGCCCCCTGCCCTTTCTCTCAAGGGCCTCTCCATCTCTACTGATGGCCCTTAATGTCCAAGCCATAGAGACACAGATAACAATCACCTCACACTAAAACTCTCTGGAGGGATCGAGATCGAGAGAGAGAGAGAGAGAGAGAGAGAGAGAGAGAGAGAGAGAGAGAGAGAGAGAGAGAGAGAGAGAGAGAGAGAGAGAGAGAGAGAGAGAGAGAACACTGAATGTGCATGTCAAGGCACTTGGCAGCCAGCCAAGTGCTGTTTATATGCCATTCATTAATTGATATGGCCCTATGTGTGTGTGTGTGTGTGTGTGGTGTGTGTGTGTGTGTGTGTGTGTGTGTGTGTGTGTGTGTGTGTGTGTGTGTGTGGTGTGTGGTGTGTGTGTGTGTGTGTGTGTGTGTGTGTGTGTGTGTGTCCATATTGTTTTAGTGTGTTTGTTTACCTTCACAGCCCCTTGTATGGACAGTGTTAAAGACATGAGGAGAAGGTTTGGCCTTCAGATAACCTTGGAACACTTCAAGACTACTTTTAGATCGACAGAAAGTAGATTAGCTTAATGCTACAGGTCCGAGTCCTACAGCTGATACCACTGAACACACACAGCTTAACACAGAGGGGAAAACCACCAGCTCCATCCTGCATTACTCTCTCTCGCTCTGTTTTTATTCTATTCTCTATCTCCTTAATTCTCTGACTAAGACGAGAGGAGACACAGCGGGGTGAGATGAGATGGAGGTAGAATGAGACTAAAGACTGAAGTGGAGATGAGAGGAGAAGAGGGAGGAGAGAGATAACGAAACAGGAGAGGATAGAGAAGGTTAGATGGAGGAAAGGGAGCTTTAGCGAGTGACCAGAGAGGATGGAGAGAACAGAAGGAGAGCTTTAGAGAGTGACCAGAGAGGATGGAGAGAACAGAAGGAGAGCTTTAGAGAGTGACCAGAGAGGATGGAGAGAACAGAAGGAGAGCTTTAGAGAGTGACCAGAGAGGATGGAGAGAACAGAAGGAGAGCTTTAGAGAGTGACCAGAGAGGATGGAGAGAACAGAAGGAGAGCTTTAGAGAGTGACCAGAGAGGATGGAGAGAACAGAAGGAGAGCTTTAGAGAGTGACTAGAGAGGATGGAGAGAACAGAAGGAGAGCAATTAGGAGGGAAGTGACTGATACCACAAGCCGTTAAAAGGGGGAGCTAGAGAGGATAGAGAGGAAATCAACTGATTGGTTGAGGGAGCAAGAGAGAGAGAGAGGATGGAAAGAAAGGCAGGGACTGACAGAATGTAAAGAGGCTGGTTGAGAGAAGAGGGATAGAACAGTCAGATGGGAGAGTTAACCCAGGAGGGATGGCAAGAAGAGAAAGGAGAGAAGATGCTCAGTAACAGTACGGAGTGCTCCAGAGGAGGGGAGATAGAGAGAACAGAGGAGAGTGATAAAGAGAGTGATTGAGAGAGAGAAAACAGATCCAGAGAGAGAGAGAGACAGTCAATAGATCCCATCCCAATATATACAATATATACAAAGTGGTCCTGTGTTTAGCCTCCTGGATTCCATCAGAGGACCCAGCACCAGAGTCAAGTCAAGTCAACAGACAGCAGTTATAAAAATATGATAAAATAAAATAAAAACAGAATAGAATAAAATAAGTAAAAAAAAAAAACTGTATAAAGTTAAATATATAAAACAAAAATGCAATTTATAAAATGCAATATATCGGCACAGAAAAAGAGCAATATGTATATATAAATCAATGTAATAAAATATACATTGTTATATGCTATACAGTTTCTGTTTCTGTTCAGCAGCCTGATGGCCTGACTGTGGAAGCTATCTCGGAGTCTATTTGTACGGCACATGATACTGCGGTATTGCCTGCCTGACGGTAAAAGTGAGTACAGTTGGTGGCTGGGGTGGGCAATGTCTTTTATGATGCGTTTGGCCTTGGCAACGCACCGCTGGTTGTATATATCCAGGAGGGAGGGGAGCTCACCTCCAACGATATACTGGGCCGTCCGCACCACCCTTTGAAGCGCTCTGCGCTCGAGTGCGGTGCAGTTCCTGTACCAGGCGGTGATACACCCTGTAAGAACACTCTCCATGGTGCCGGTATAGAATGTTCTCAGGATGCGGGGGCCCATGCTGAATTTCCTCAGACGCCTGAGGAAATACAGGCGTTGTTGGGCCCTTTTCACCACGGGTGTGCATGGACCATGTGAGGTCCTCGGAGATGTGCACGCCAAGGAACTTGAAGCTGCTGACCCTCTTTACTGCAACACTGTCAATGGCGATAGGGCCGTGCTCTCCTCTCTGCCTTCCTGTAGTCCATGAACAGCTCCTTGGTCTTCTTGACGTTGAGGGCGAGGCTGTTCTCCTGGCACCACTGCTCCAGCGATCCAACCTCCTCCCTGTAGGCTGTCTCGTCGCCGCGGGAGATCAGGCCCATCACTGTCGTGTCGTCAGCAAACTTGATGATGACGTTGGAGCTGTGCATAGCCATGCAGTCGTGGGTGTAGAGGGAGTAGAGGAGAGGGCTCAGCACGCATCCCTGGGGGGCTTCCGTGTTGAGGGTAAGTGGCTCTGAGGTGGTGCTGCCCATCCTCACCACCTGGCGGCGGTCCGACAAGAGGTCCAGTATCCAGCTACAAGTGGATGGGGGCACGCCTAGACCTCTAAGCTTGGTGTCGAGCTTGGCAGGAACTATCGTGTTGAACGCTGAGCTGTAGTCCACAAACAGCATTCGCACATAACAGTTCTTTCCCTCCAGGTGGGAAAGGGCAGTGTGAAGGGCCATGGCAATTACGTTGTCCGTGGATCTGTTGACAATATGCAAATTGCCATGGGTCCAGCATGGCAGGTAACACGGAGCAAATTAAGTCCTTGACCAACCTCTCGAAGCCTTTGCTGACAATCGAGGTGAGGGCTACAGGTCTATAGTCATCCAGGCATGTTACCTTGGGTTGTTTAGGGACAGGCACGATGGTGGACATCTTGAAGACCGTGGGAACAGCAGCCTGGGACAGGGAGAGGTTGAAGATGTCTGCAAAGACTCCTGCCAACTGGTCTGCGCATGCTCTGAGGACGCGGCCCGCGATGTCGTCGGGGCCTGCCGCCTTACGGATGTTCAACCGCTTGAAGGTGCGGCGCACATCCACCTCCGAGATGTTCCGAAGGCTGGTCTCCTCAGGCGGTGCTGGCTTTCAGCGGGCTGTCGTTTACGTCGAACTGAGCAAATAAAGTATTTAGCTCTCCTGGGAGGGAGGTAGAGGAGTTCTCTACACAACTGGTTCTCCCTCTGAAGTTCATTATCGTCTGTAGCCCCTGCCACATACCCCTTGCGTCGTGGCTCTTGAATTTCTCCTCCACTCTGTCCTTGTACTCCCGCTTGGCAGTGACGATGGTCTTACGGAGGTCGTAACGGGCTCTCGTATATTCCTCCATATTCCCGGAGCCAAAGGCGGCATTATGCGTGGAGGGCAGTGCGAACATCGCCGTTAATCCACGGTTTCTGGTTGGGGTATATCCGAACCGACTTGGTCGGAACAACGTCATCTATGCACTTCTTGATGAACCCGGTGACCGAGGACGCGTACTCGTTGATGTTATTGTCCGAGGCAACGCAGAACATGTCCCAGTCAGCACGATCAAAACAATCCTGCAGCATAGAGTCTGATTGGTCTGACCAGCATTGGACCTCCCTCACAGCGATCGGTTGCTGCTTCAGTCTCTGCCTATAGGCGGGGAGTAGCTGGATAGAGCGGTGGTCTGATTTGTCAAATGATGGGCGGAGGAGGCCTTGTAGCCATCACGGAAGGGAGTGTAGCAGTGGTCGAGCTCACCCGCTCACCCCGTGTGTTGCTCGTTATGTGTTGGTAGAACTTCGGGAGAACGTTCTTCAGGTTTGCCTTGTTGAAGTCCCCCGCCACGATGAGAGCAGCCTCAGGGTGTGCCGACTCCTGTTCGCTGATAGCCCCGTACAGTTCCTTCAGCGCTGTGTCCGTGTTGGCTTGTGGGGGAATGTAAACAGCGGTCACGGTTAACGCTGTAAACTCCCGAGGTAGCCAGTATGGACGGCACATAAGCATCTGGAACTCCAGGTCCGGGGAACAGAAAGACTTGAGGGGATGTACATGACTTTGGTTGCACCAAGATCTGTTTATCATGAGACATACCCCCCATCCGCGATCTTTACCGGAGAGATCCTTTGTTCTGTCCGCCCGGTGGACGGAAAATCCTGTCGTCTCGATAGCTTCGTCGGTAACCCCCTCCGACATCCATGTCTCCGTAAGGCAGATGATACAGTTTCCCGGGGGAATTGAATACGAGCCTGTAGCTCGCTTAACTTATTGTCCAGAGACTGTACATTAGAATGGTGGGTAGTGGGGGGCAATCGGATCGACATCTCTCGACATCGCTTCTTCCTGCGACGCTTGCGTGAAATTGTGCCCAAGATGGTCGGAGATAAACCAGCTGTGATTTCGGGCGGGATGTCCGAGTCGAAAGAAAGAAAAAACTCCGGTAGGTGGCGAGCAACTGTCGATCTGATCTCCATTAGTGTGCAAAAGTCATAAATGAACGTGCTGCTAACTTCCTGAACAAAGATAGTCGCAATAAAAAGAATAAATAACAAAAAACTGCGTTGTTGTGCGGGAGGGGGGGGGCAATGTTTAAATTGGCTTTTAGGGATAAGATGTTTGTAGGGGAAGGAAGGAAGTTTGTCCTAAAAGGCACATTATTACAATTCTGGAGAGAGAGAGAGAGAGAGTGAGGAGAGAGGAGAGAGAGAGGAGAGAGAGAGAGAGAGGAGAGAGAGAGAGAGAGAGAGAGGAGAGAGAGAGAGAGAGAGAGAGAGAGGCACTATAAGAACTGCACTGAGATCTAGGAGATATCATAAAGGTTGGAGGTTGTGGACATGACTTCTACCTTAAATGTTCAGCCCACAGACAGCGTGTGGGCGGGGCCTCCATTAAAGAAAGGTCTTCACAGGTCTTCCATTAGTGATCCTCAGCCACTCTTCATGGCCTCATCTGCTATTTGGCTCCTGGAGACTTTAATACCGACCACTGTGATTACACATTAATGACCAACGTTACTCAGCAGACATGGAGGAGAAGTGGTTCTACGGTGCTTCTTCTGGCCATGGCGACAGAGATGGAGGACGACGACGACTCGGTCAAAACTAAACTAAACTGACGGTTTAACCGTCAACTGCTACGGCCACACGAACTCTCCATAAATGAAGTTTAAAACAAAACAAACAAACGTTACTTAACCGTCAAACGCAACGGCCACCCAAACGTTCTATAAATGAAGTTTAAAACAACACAAAACAAACGGTTTAACCGTCAACTGCTACGGCCACACAAACTCTCCTTAAATGAAACCAAAACCTCCAACTAAATGTATATAAATAAAGGTTTATTAAATAAAGATCTTGTACTTCTTATGCATAAATACTTTATCTTTTACACCGTGAACAACAATGAAGTAAAAAAGTAAAAAAGTAAAAAAGTAAAAAGTAAAAAAGTAAAAAAGTAAAAAGTAAAAAGTAACAAAGTAACAAAGTAACTGTTGTGCCCCCACGTTCTATTCAATCCCAGCTGCTGAGGCTGATGAACACCTGGGATCTACCCTTCTTAAGGCTGCCGAAGACTGACGGCGGGCTCTTGATCATTGAGAACCTCATGGCTCCCTCCAACTCCAGAACCTGTGTCTCCAGCTCCGACTACGTCTCGTCTCGTCCTTTAAATCCATCGTGCGTCTTTCCGTTGTTCTTTATAAATCCATCGTCCGGTAAATCCCCGTTAAACCAAGCGCTATAATAAGAAGAGCGGGAACAATACTCCGTTAAAACATGGCGTTAGTGTTCGCCGTCGTCGTCGCGGTTGTCGTCGTCTCGAGCTCCCCTCGCCGTCTGAGCGGAGTCTCGCGCCCGGAGCGCGAGCCCCCTCACCTAAGCCTGGCGTAATGACGGAAATGACGCGACCGCGTCACAGCCAATACGTTGCCTGGCCACCACGGACAGACAGGACACACGCGCGCGCTCTCGGGACCAAGTGACCAAACCGGGGAGCGAACTCCCGCTCAATAATACGGAGTCTGAAACGGTTTCCCTGAACCCAATTCAACTATTCATTGGAATAGAAACGGTTTGGTACTGTGGAAATGGATGGAGTGTGTGTGTGTGTGTGTGTGTGTGTGTGTGTGTGTGTGTGTGTGTGCGTGTGTGTGCGTGCGTGCGTGTGTGCGTGCGTGCGTGTGAGCAAGTGAGAGTGTGTGTGTGTGTGTGTGTGTGTGTGTGTGTGTGTGTGTGTGTGTGTGTGTGTGTGTGTGTGTGTGTGTGTGTGTGTGTGTGTGTGTGTGCGTGTGTGTGTGTGTGTGTGTGTGCGTGTGTGCGTGTGTGTGTGTGTGTGTGTGTTATTATATATTCTCAATGTTGAACTAGAAGTCAGTAACCAGGCAGCAGGTGTATTTCTTTAACAGGTTTCTCATATTCCAATTCCAAGGGGGTTTGAACATGCAGTCACACAAGTAGTCTGAAGCCAATTAGTGTCAGAATGCAGGGAGTCACTCACCCTGGCTCCTCCCACAGAGACATGGCTCCCTGGCTCCTCCCACAGAGACATGGCTCCCTGGCTCCTCCCACAGAGACACGCCCCCCCCTGGCTCCTCCCACAGAGACATGGCTCCCTGGCTCCTCCCACAGAGACATGGCTCCCTGGCTCCTCCCACAGAGACATGGCTCCCTGGCTCCTCCCACAGAGACATGGCTCCCTGGTTCCTCCCACAGAAACATGGCTCCCTGGCTCCTCCCACAGAGACATGGCTCCCTGGCTCCTCCCACTGAGACATGGCTCCCTGGCTCCTCCCACAGAGACATGGCTCCCTGGCTCCTCCCACTGAGACATGGCTCCCTGGCTCCTCCCACAGATGGAGACTAGGACAGACCAGCAGGTCAGCTATGGACTACCTCCTGGCAGAAACACTCACCTGTCTGTTCCAAGACCACGATACAGAGGCAGAGAGCCATCAAAGCACATGATCAAAGTGGAGTAACTACAAAAGTAGGCACTGCATACGTCTATAAAACTAGTAGCTAGGAATCAGAAAGACAAAGATAGTAGGACTTTTTATTAAAGTTGTCAAGCGCACAAAAAGTTATACAAGATATGCAGAAATACAACATCCGACAATTCAAAATAAAAGCTAAAAGTGGATCAGTTCTCAGAAAAGGTGTGTGGGTCTTCAGACAGTTAAAAAAAAGCAATGTGCTACAAACAGCGACCATTAGTCCGTTACGTCAGCTAATCGATTATGTCGTCTAATCAATTACTCTGACGAATGGACCTTTGAATTGATTAGGTGGACTTTTCACGGCTCCCTAAATGAGTGGACTTTTAATGTAGGGCCAACGTCACGGAGCGTTAGAGAGACAGAGTGCAGATGTTTACTTTAGGGACCGTCTCGTGTAATAACCGTCCATCTAAATAATCCTTAGTTGCTGGTTTGCTACTTTCACTTCATTAGAATGGACCAGCAGGAACTCAGACGTCAGCAGACTAAGTGTTAGAGTCTTTAGATCAGGGTCCTTAGCCTTCATTCTGTAAACCACGCCATGTGGACCCACCAAACATGTTGTACAGTAACATAAGCCTTCATTCATAAACCATACATTCCTGTGACCACGGCAAATAAGGGAGATCTACATTTCTCTGTTTGTATATTGTTCATTAATACAGTATTCCCGTTTCCACCGACAACGACAAGGCATATATTTTGGCAGAAATGAATTGGCTCGTATGAAGACAATGGGGTCTGGATCCCCAGTTAGCTGCTTTAGAATCCAAATAGAAAACTATTATTATTAAATTATTCCAGCAGAAAGGTTCTTCCTGGTGCACCCGGACAGGTGAGAAGGTGGAGCGGTTTGAGGCGGTTTGAAGGTCAACTGCCAAGCGCCCCTCTTGGTTTGACCGTAGAACCGATTTAGAGAAGGAACAAAATGAGCACGAATGAAAAGCCCAATTATTTTCTGTTTACTCCCAGTGAAATGCACCGAGCGCTGAACTCCTCGCCGTCTTGTTCTACTGCTCTACTTCTGAAGCGGTCGAAAGCCCAAATGTCAATCTGAAGCTCAGACCCGGAGACTGAGGCTCAGAAAAGGAGACTGCAGACCCTCTGTGTTGCTCCATGGACCCAATGGGGTTTAGAACAGACGCTATCGAATGACACATAGGCTAAAGCTAACTATATGCTGAATAGGACTACATTCATAAATAAATACATTGACAATGATAAGATAATACAACACACATTCTGTGTAAAAGAGTCTCTACATTGTGGGTTATTCTGGAATCTTCCAGTTCACTGAAAACTGTCACTGTGGTGAAGTTATGACCAGTCCAGTGACCTTGAGGTAAGAGCCACTCAGAGGGATGGGTACTGGTGCTTAGAGAGCTGGAGGAGCTGGAGCTGAGCCTTCTAGAGCAGTGGTTCCCAACCTGGGGGGCGCGCCCCCCTTGGGGGGGCGCCAAAGATCGCAGGGGGGGCGCCAGGCCTCAGATGATTTGAGGCCTAATATCATATATTTATTATTATTATTTTTTTTTTTTCAGTTTTTTAAAGTTTTTTACTTATAATTGTAACGCAATACATGATTGTCGCTAAAAGCCTTGTCTCTACATTACAATAAAATATAGAAATTAATTGATTAATTAATTTTAATAAAAATTCTACAAATTAATCTGATACTCCTCCGATTCGCGCCAACATTGACGTTACTGTGTCAGCTTCTGTAGTAGTAACAGTTTGCTGTGCTTGCTAGCTAGCGACCACTTCATAAGGTGAATATTTTGTCTAAAAATGTCTGAAAAACGTAAAGGAGATGACAGCTCATCTGCAATCAAAAAGAAAATGAGGACCTACCTAGAGAGCTATCTTAACTTAGGTTTCATGGAGGGAACGGACAAAACCCGCCCAGAGTGTGTGATATGCAGAGAGAAGCTAGCCAACGACAGCATGAAACCCTGCAAAATGAAGAGACACCAACAGACCATGCACCCAGAAACGGTCGGGCGTGATCGGGACTTTTTCATAAAGAAACAACAGTTTGTTAGGGCTGGCAGCGATGTACAGAAGGCCACCGAGGCCTCTTTTGAATGTGCACTTTTAATAGCAAAGGCAAAGAAACCGCACAACATTGGCGAGCAGCTCATTAAGCCAGCTTGCATTAAAATGGTTGAGAAACTGTGCGGCCCGCAGGTGGCGGAGAAGCTAAAAACTGTACCACTGTCAAACAATACGGTGAAAGACAGAATTGACAAGATGGCAAGTAACTGCGAGCTGCAGCTGCTCGAAAAGCTTGGAAAGGGGCCATTTGCCATACAACTTGATGAAACTACAACTGTAGCAGACGAGGCTGTGCTCATCGTTTATGTGCAATATATCGATGGGGAAGATTTGAAGCAGGACATTCTTATGTCAGTCAACCTTACCACTACCACCCGGGGTGAGGACATTTTTACTGCAGTGGATTCTTTTTATTAGGCATAGTCTATTATTTTGAAGTGTCCTGTTCTTCGAAATTTTAAATAAATATGATGCATACAATTGCAAGTTAGTAGCTAATAAAGGCATAAAAAGACAGAAATGTATAATTTTTTCTTTAATAGAAATGTTTCTTCTGCGCGTAAGGTGTCGGTTTCAGTTGGATTATTTGTCACAGTTGCTCCGATCAAATCGGTATCCTCCATTTTGTAGATTATTTACGACTTTTGAATCCACATAAACACATCGGCAAAATCCGGCTTACTTTGAGTATGTGTTTTAAACAGTTTAATCTCTTTGCGAATTGTTTCCACTTGCGCCGTCCTTTAATTTATTCATACAGCGGGCATCCAAATGAAATAATCCCGAGTCCAATACCCATCAAAGTCACTCCAATAGTGCTCCTTAATTACGCTTTCATCCTCCTTTAACGAAATACTTTACATTCATCCAGTTTGTGACAGTAGTTGTAGCATTTTTGAGACTTTGAAACTCAAATTAACGCTGTTGCCTTGCCTTGGCAACAGCGTTAATTAAAGTTTCAAAGTTTGGGGGGGGGGGGGGGGGTGCACAAATTCCGGGGGGGGGGGGGGGGCGCAAATTCCAACAGGAGTCATTTGGGGGGGCTCTGGGTGAAAAAGGTTGGGAACCCCTGTTCTAGAGGATCCTGGACACGGAGGAGGCTGCACCACTGCAGACAAACTGAAGTTTAGGGTTGTGAAAACAAACACACAGCAACCGTAATGGAACCGTACTGGAGACACCAGACCACCTTACTGGAGACACCAGACCACCGTACTGGAGACACCAGACCACCGTACTGGAGACACCAGACCACCTTACTGGAGACACCAGACCACCTTACTGGAGACACCAGACCGTGCGTGTGTGTGTGTGTGTGTGTGTGTGTGTGTGTGTGTGTGTGCGTGTGAATGATTGATGATAGCAATTAGGAGTTAATAAGAGGGAGGGAGGGATGGGAGAATCAGGTAAACATAACGTCTCATAATGGTCAACAGAGGGCCAGCTCAGAGAGAGACACACAGATAAGATCCTACACAGATAAGAAAGCCAGCCAAACACTCACACACACACACCCCCCCCCCCCACACACACACACACACACCCACACACATACACACACACACACACACACACAGAAAGAGACAGACAGGCAGACAGTGAGAGACTAATAGACACAGAGAGAGAGAGAGAGAGAGGTGTGTGTGTATAGTGTGTGTGGACCAGTGCCTTAGTGTTCATTAGCAGTAGCCTGATAGCCCCTCTAGTATCCATCAATCTCTCCTCACAGCTTCCCTCCCCAGGGGGTCCATTCCCCTGTGTCACCATAAAAGTCTCCTGCCTGCAAAGCGTAAACATTTAGCCTGTAACCATGGTGACTGAAGTACTGTAAATTGACTGTATTTTTTCAATCCTATTTTAAAAACAAACAATTTTTTAAAGACGTCTTGTGACCATCCAGTTGAACTTGGTGATGTAACAACAAAGACAGCAGATTTCACAGTTTCAGCAAAAGTTAAGGTAATTAAGACTTTATTTCATTTATTTTTCTTCTATGATTTGTGGAATACATATCTAATATGAGCTCCATCTTCCTCTCCCGCTTATCCGTAATCGGGTCTTGGAGGTAGCAGCTCCAGCAGGGGACTCCAAACTTCCCTCTGCCTGGCAACATGGACCAGCTCTGACTGGGGGATCCCGAGGCTTTCCCCGGCCAGGAGGAGATGTAATCACCCCACCTGTACCTCGGTCTGCCCCGTGGTCTCTTCCCACCTGTACCTCGGTCTGCCCCGTGGTCTCTTCCCACCTGTACCTCGGTCTGCCCCGTGGTCTCTTCCCACCTGTACCTCGGTCTGCCCCGTGGTCTCCTCCCACCTGTACCTCGGTCTGCCCCGTGGTCTCTTCCCAGTTGGTTGTGCCTGGAAATATGTGCCCTAATATGAGCTGCAAAGCTTAAAATACAGTCAATGGACACTGGAAGCTTCTGGTCCAATCGGCTGAGTACTGGAACACCAACTGAACTGAAAATTGTGCTCAAAAGTGGCGTTCCCTTTCTCTAAACAGATCAAGTGATAAAAGGTCTAAAGAAAAAATACATTTAATTTTCCTTCATTTTCCTAATGTTCTCTGAGAACAGCTTCCCATCTGGTTCTCCTCCACACTTTCAAAGATTCAAGATTCAATTCATTTTTATTTTCCAAGTACAATGGATACTATACAAAAATACTATACACAATAAAAATGAACATAAAGGTGACTGAAGGATGATATGTACATTAAATTGTGCAAAAAGCATTTAAAAAACATTTTAAATTGAAAAGTGCCAGTAGTGCAGCAGCATAGTGCAGTACAGAGCAGTAACTGTGATGAGTCCAGAAAGTCCAGCAAAGTATGACAGAGTAATGTTAATGACATGTTATGATAGTGTCATGTTAATGACATGTTATGATAGTGTAATGTTATGAAGTGTAATGTAATGACATGTTATGATAGTGTAATGTTAATGACATGTTATGATAGTGTAATGTCAACTCACACCTCCGGCGGAATTTTTCGGGCATCTCTGTGGAGGCTGGGGGCATTGAGCCAGAGTGGTCATTGTTCAAAGCTTCTATTGCCGAAGCTGCGGTTGAGAGTTGTGGCCTCAAGGTCATTGGTGCCTCAAGGGGCGGCAACCCTCGGACCCGTCCGGCTGAAGAAGGAGGCCTTCCGGGCTATGTTAGCCTGTGAGACTCCGGACTCGGTTGCGAGGTATCGACAGGCCAAGAGGACGGCAGCCTCGGCTGTAGCGGAGGCAAAGCAGCGGGTGTGGGAGGAATTCGGAGAAGCCATGGAGAAGGACTTTCAGTCGGCACCAAAGCGTTTCTGGCAAACAATCCGGCGCCTCAGGAGGGGGAAGCGTGGGTCCATCCAAGCTGTGTACAGTAAGGGTGGGACATTGCTGACCTCAACTGAGGAGGTGATCGGGCGGTGGAAAGAACACTTTGAGGAACTTCTAAACCCAACTACACCCTCAATGGTAGAGACAGAGCTGGAGGATGAAGGACGGCAAACATCAATCTCCTGGAGGAAGTCACTGCGGTAGTCAAACATCTCCGCAGTGGCAAAGCCCCAGGGGTTGATGAGATCCGTCCAGAAATGCTAAAGGCTCTGGGTGTTGAGGGGCTGTCATGGATGACACGTCTTTTCAACATTGCGTGGAAGTCTGGGACAGTGCCTGAGGAGTGGCAAACGGGGGTGGTGGTACCCCTGTTCAAAAAGGGTGACCAGAGGGTGTGTGCCAATTACAGGGGTATCACATTACTCAGCCTCCCTGGGAAAGTCTACTCCAAGGTGCTGGAAAGGAGGGTTCGGCCGATAGTCGAACCTCAGATTGAAGAGGAACAATGCGGATTCCGCCCTGGTCGTGGAACAACGGACCAGCTTTTCACTCTTGCAAGGATCCTGGAGGGGGCTTGGGAGTATGCCCATCCGGTCTACATGTGTTTTGTAGATTTGGAGAAGGCATATGATCGGGTCCCTCGGGAAACACTGTGGGGGGTGCTGCGGGAGTATGGGGTGCGGGGGCATGTGAGGGCCATCCAATCTCTCTACTCCCAAAGCAAGAGCTGTGTCCGGATTCTCGGTACAAAGTCAGGCCTGTTCTCAGTGGGTGTTGGCCTCCGCCAGGGCTGCGCTTTGTCACCCATCCTGTTTGTGATTTTCATGGACAGGATTTCAAGGCGTAGTCATGGAGGGGAGGGGTTTCAGTATGGTGGGCTCAGGATTGAATCGCTGCTGTTTGCAGATGATGTGGTCCTGTTTGCGTCATCAGTATGTGACCTTCAGCACTCACTGGATCGGTTTGCAGCAGAATGTGAAGCGGCTGGGATGAGGATCAGCACCTCCAAATCTGAGGCCATGGTTCTTAGCAGGAAACCGGTGGATTGTCTACTCCAAGTAGGGAGGGAGTCCTTATCCCAAGTGAAGGAGTTCAAGTATCTCGGGGTCTTGTTCTCGAGTGAGGGGAGGATGGAGCGTGAGATTGACAGGAGAATAGGTGCAGCGGGAGCGGTATTGGGTGCACTTTGGCGCACCGTTGTAACCAAAAGAGAGCTGAGCCAGAAGGCAAAGCTCTCGATCTACCGATCAGTCTTCGTTCCTACCCTCACCTATGGCCATGAGCAATGAGTAATGACCGAAAGGACGAGATCGCGAATACAAGCGGCCGAAATGAGTTTCCTCAGGAGGGTGGCTGGTATCTCCCTGAGGGATAGGGTGAGAAGCTCAGTCACTCGTGAGAGACTCGGAGTAGAGCCGCTGCTCCTTCGCGTAGAAAGGAGCCAGTTGAGGTGGTTCGGGCATCTAGTAAGGATGCTTCCTGGTCGCCTCCCGAGGGAGGTTTTCCAGGCACATCCAACTGGGAAGAGACCACGGGGCAGACCGAGGTACAGGTGGGGTGATTACATCTCCACACTGGCCTGGGAACGCCTCGGGATCCCCCAGTCAGAGCTAGTCGATGTTGCCAGGGAGAGGGAAGTTTGGAGTCCCCTGCTGGAGCTGCTGCCTCCGCGACCCGATTTCGGATAAGCGGGAGAAGATGGATGGATGGATAGTGTAATGTTAATGACATGTTATGATAGAGTAATGTTAATGACATGTTATGATAGTGTCATGTTAATGACATGTTATGATAGTGTCATGTTAATGACATGTTATGATAGTGTAATGTTAATGACATGTTATGATAGTGTAATGTTAATGACATGTTATAATAGTTTAATGTTAATGACATGTTGTGACAGTGTAATGTTAATGACATGTTATGATAGTGTCATGTTAATGACTTGTTACGATAGTGTAATGTTAATGACATGTTATGATAGTGTCATGTTAATGACTTGTTACGATAGTGTAATGTTAATGACATGTTATGATAGTGTCATGTTAATGACATGTTATGATAGTGTAATGTTAATGACATGTTATGATAGTGTAATGTTAATGACATGTTATGATGGTGTCATGTTAATGACATGTTATGATAGTGTAATGTTAATGACATGTTATGATAGTGTCATGTTAATGACATGTTATGATAGTGTCATGTTAATGACATGTTATGACGGTGTAATGTTAATGACATGTTATGATAGTGTAATGTTAATGACATGTTATGATAGTGTAATGTTAATGACATGTTATGATAGTGTAATGTTAATGACATGTTATGATAGTGTAATGTTAATGACATGTTATGACAGTGTAATGTTAATGACATGTTATGATAGTGTCATGTTAATGACTTGTTACGATAGTGTAATGTTAATGACATGTTATGATAGTGTCATGTTAATGACTTGTTACGATAGTGTAATGTTAATGACATGTTATGATAGTGTCATGTTAATGACATGTTATGATAGTGTAATGTTAATGACATGTTATGATAGTGTAATGTTAATGACATGTTATGATGGTGTAATGTTAATGACATGTTATGATAGTGTCATGTTAATGACATGTTATGATAGTGTCATGTTAATGACTTGTTATGACGGTGTAATGTTAATGAAATGTTATGATGGTGTAATGTTAATGACATGTTATGATAGTGTAATGTTAATGACATGTTATGATAGTGTAATGTTAATGACATGTTATGATAGTGTCATGTTAATGACATGTTATGATAGTGTCATGTTAATGACATGTTATGACGGTGTAATGTTAATGACATGTTATGATGGTGTAATGTTAATGACATGTTATGATAGTGTAATGTTAATGACATGTTATGATAGTGTAATGTTAATGACATGTTATGATAGTGTAATGTTAATGACATGTTATGATAGTGTGATGTTAATGACATGTTATGATAGTGTAATGTTAATGACATGTTATGACAGTGTAATGTTAATGACATGTTATGATAGTGTCATGTTAATGACTTGTTACGATAGTGTCATGTTAATGACATGTTATGATAGTGTCATGTTAATGACTTGTTACGATAGTGTAATGTTAATGACATGTTATGATAGTGTCATGTTAATGACATGTTACGATAGTGTAATGTTAATGACATGTTATGATAGTGTAATGTTAATGACATGTTATGATAGTGTAATGTTAATGACATGTTATGATAGTGTAATGTTAATGACATGTTATGATAGTGTAATGTTAATGACATGTTATGATAGTGTAATGTTAATGACATGTTATGATAGTGTAATGTTAATGACATGTTATGATAGTGTAATGTTAATGACATGTTATGATAGTGTAATGTTAATGACATGTTATGATAGTGTAATGTTAATGACATGTTATGACAGTGTAATGTTAATGACATGTTATGATAGTGTCATGTTAATGACTTGTTACGATAGTGTAATGTTAATGACATGTTATGATAGTGTCATGTTAATGACATGTTATGATAGTGTAATGTTAATGACATGTTATGATAGTGTAATGTTAATGACATGTTATGATGGTGTAATGTTAATGACATGTTATGATAGTGTCATGTTAATGACATGTTATGATAGTGTCATGTTAATGACATGTTATGACGGTGTAATGTTAATGAAATGTTATGATGGTGTAATGTTAATGACATGTTATGATAGTGTCATGTTAATGACATGTTATGATAGTGTCATGTTAATGACATGTTATGACGGTGTAATGTTAATGACATGTTATGATGGTGTAATGTTAATGACATGTTATGATAGTGTAATGTTAATGACATGTTATGATAGTGTAATGTTAATGACATGTTATGATAGTGTAATGTTAATGACATGTTATGATAGTGTAATGTTAATGACATGTTATGATAGTGTAATGTTAATGACATGTTATGACAGTGTAATGTTAATGACATGTTATGATAGTGTCATGTTAATGACTTGTTACGATAGTGTAATGTTAATGACATGTTATGATAGTGTCATGTTAATGACTTGTTACGATAGTGTAATGTTAATGACATGTTATGATAGTGTCATGTTAATGACATGTTACGATAGTGTAATGTTAATGACATGTTATGATAGTGTAATGTTAATGACATGTTATGATAGTGTAATGTTAATGACATGTTATGATAGTGTAATGTTAATGACATGTTATGATAGTGTAATGTTAATGGCATGTTATGATAGTGTCATGTTAATGACATGTTATGATAGTGTAATGTTAATGACATGTTATGATAGTGTAATATGAATGACAATGTTATGATAGTGTAATGTTAATGACAATGTTAGGATAGTGTAATGTGAATGACAATGTTAGGATAGTGTAATGTTAATGACATGTTATGATAGTGTAATGTAATATGGATGACAATGTTATGATAGTGGCAGCACTCCTATCAGTTCAGTAGGTCACTGCCTGTGGATACAAATTATCCTTGAACCTGGTAGTCTGGATGCTGCGGAACCGGCGACCGGACGGTAGGGGGGAGAAGAGATGGTGCCCAGGGTTGTTGCGGTCCCTTAGTGATGGAGATGGCCTTCTTCAGACATCTGGTCCTACAGATCTCTACAGATTTGAGGTTTCAGTTGCGACTGCCACAGTCAGTAGACGTCAATAAACACAAGACACACAACACGTCACAAGTTATGGTCAGTGTTGTGTTCTGGTCCATGGTACGTTGGGTTGTCTATGATGGTTTCCCCTCTGTGGTCCACACACACACACACACACACTCAATACAGAAGCCCACCCTCTGACTCCAGAACCCGTTCAGTCGGCCGTTGATCTGAACATTGGCCTCATCAGGCGGTGCATCAGGCTGGGCTCAAGTCCTTTTTCCAATCTCCCTGAAGTCGCTTTGGATAAAAGCAAACCGCTGAGCCAATCAATCTCAAGCGGGGCTCTCTGGTTGGTTTCAGAGTCCCTGTGAAACTCAGCTTTAACAAAAAGAAGAAGAAGAAAGTCTAGAGACTGGAGAGCGACTGGATAGACGCCATCTCTTATCTCAAGTAGGTACTAAGTAGCTACTTCATCCTAAGGCGGTACAGTGGAACAGCAGATAACACTTTAGTTGGATAAAGCGCCTCCCTTAGGGTAATGGAAACAAACAGCACGCAAAAACACAAAAGGAGAGAACAGAAGAATATGTCAGAGAGTAGAATGGATGTGTTTGTTTAGGAGTGAGGACCCGTGAGGTGACAAGACGTTCTACAAAAGGAACACATCATTTAAAACTTAAAAAATGTCTTGTCTGTGTTTCCAACCCTAGCCTCCTCCCCCTCCACTAGGTTGCCTAGTGTTTGTCAGTAGAACACAGCAGGAGGGCAGTAGAACATCTGGATGTCAGACCATGTTTCTTTGCGATAGGTAGCCTGACCTGGAATCAGGGGTCATTGGTTCACAAGGTAGATCAACACCCATAGACGGCAACTCTGTGGAAGTTTTTCAATTTGTATTTGTATTAGTGTATGAAGCATGTTATACCAGACTGTATATCCAAGGATACTAAAACATTGGATTCCATTGATGTTATCTCACCTGACCGCATGGTGGTTTAGGTTCTTATTTTAAAATTGACTTTATTGCTCGAAGACATTTTCAGGGATGAGGGATTATATAGTAAGATAGAGGATTAATGATGTGAATAGTAGATAAGTCACCAACCCCCAAACCTCCCTCAACGAGAGAGATGGAGAGGTACAGCTGTAGAGAGAGACAGATGGAGAGAGAGAGACAGCTGTAGAGAGAGACAGATGGAGAGAGAGAGAAATGGAGAGAGAGAGAAATGGAGAGAGAGCCAGATTTAGACAGAGAGACAGATGAAGACAGAGAGACAGATGTACATAGAGAAAGATGGAGAGAGTGACAGATGTACAGAGAGACTGATGAGGAAAGAGACAGATGTACACAGAGAGACAGATGAAGGCAGAGAGACATATGTAGAGAGAGACAGATAAAGACAGAGAGACAGATGGAGAGAGAGACAGATGGAGAGAGAGACAGATGAAGGTAGAGAGAGAGATACATACATACACATATATATATATATATATATATATATATATATATATATATATATATGTATATATATATGTATATATATACATATATATATATATATGTATAGATAGAAAAAGAGGACAGGTTGAAAAGGAGGAGACTAAAAATATACATAAAAAAGTATTCTAATATTTATAATATACAGATTAAATATGGAAGGTAGATCAATAAGACGTAGTAGAGTACATCTTTAACAGCTTAAAGCAGCTTCAGCTCAATCAAAAGACCCAGTTATATACAATGTTTCATTGTAGACATCCCATAATACTTATCCATACATATATGGTCACGGTCCAACCCAGCTCTTCCTGCTCCTAGTCCTGGTTTTCCGCTGGCTTCCTGGATCCGCGATGTCACTGGACTCCGTTCCAAATGCCACTACGTGTTTTCCCTGTCGGCTGTGTCATCACCTGTTAATCACACCTCATTTAAACCATGTGTTGTCTGTCATTCACTGCTGGATTATCACACTGAATCTCGGAAAGCCTCACGCCTGTTTATAGTCAAAGTATCCCATATTGTATTCTGTTTTTTGATTCACGGTGTTTGACCATTGCCTGGATAACTACTTTGTTTTTGCTTCTGCGTTTTTGTACCTTTGCCTCAACCCTCGACAACCTGTTACCGACTCTGCTTGCCTTGACGACGTTTTTGGACTCTGCCCTGTTTTGTACCAAAACTTAATTCGGGCCGCTACCGTAAAGGAATAATATCGTTGTCCAGGATTAAAATCACCCACTCTCAGTCCACGCTCTCAATGGTCACTCCCTCAACCCCGTCTCCCACGTCACCGAACCGCTCGCTCTGCGGTTGTTAATCACACTGAGAACATTTAGTTTTTTGTTATGGACAAGGCTCAGGTGCCCATTGTGCTTGCGTTTAGCTAACCCTGGTTAGCTAAACACAATCCCCAGATTAACTGGGAGTCAAGTACCATCACATGTTGGAGTGATTTTTGCCTCGCTAATTGTCTACAGGCGGCTAAGACTCCTGGTCAGTCCACTCTTTCTCTGGCCAACGAAGAATACCCGGACCTGTCTAGAATTCCCCCTGAGTACGCAGACTTGAAGTTGTTTTTTAGTAAATTCCGGGCCACATCCTTACCTCCACACCGACCTTATGACTGCGCAATTTACTTGTTACCAGGCGCATCTCCTGCCAAGGGACGCATCTACTCTCTCTGCCTGGTCAAAAGAGCTGCCATAGAGAAGTACATCAACGAGTCTCTAGCTACAGGAATAATTTATCCTTCCTCCTCTCCAGCCGGAGTTATCGAGGTCTTAATGATGTGACTGTCAAGAATCTCTATCCTGCCATTGATGACTTCTGCTTTTGAGTTACTCCAGGGGGCCAGATTTTATACCAAGCTGGATCTACATAATGCTTACCATCTTGTCAGGGTTCGAGACGGAGACGAATTGAAGACACCATTCAACACCACGAATGGCCACTATGAATATCTGGTGGTTCCTTTCGGGTTTTCCAATGCACCTGCTGTTTTTCAGGCTATAGTCAATGATGTACTCAGAGATTTCCTTAATCAGTTGTTTTTGTTTATTTGGATGACATCCTCATTTTTTCCACATCCCTAGATAGTCACTGCATCTACGTCCGCCAAGTAGTCCAGAGGCTGCTGGAGAACCAGCTGTATTTCTCCAGATGCAATTAGGATTGATCCTGGCAAGGTGGCAGCTGTGGACTGTCGAGTGGACTACCCCACCTCCAGACGGGAAGTTTACCTTGCTTTGCCTGTTATGGACATTTTTAGCAATTTCAGGCACTTTGAGGGTGGGCTCAAAGGTCAATGATCAATTTTGTTATCGTGTCATCTGACCTGAGGCCGCATGTTTTAGACACTTGGCTGAAGAGAGGGGCTTTCAACCGATCACCATCTGGTGGTGAGTTGGGTAAGATGGCGGGGGAAGCCTCTGGACAGACCTGGTCAGCCCAAACGTGTAGTGCGGGTGAACTGGGAACGTCTGGTGGATCCCCATGTCCTGGAGACCTTCAACTCCCACCTCCGGCGGAATTTCTCCGGCATCTCTGTGGAGGCTGGGGGCATTGAGCCAGAGTGGTCATTGTTCAAAGCTTCTATGCTGAAGCTGCGGTTGAAAGCTGTGGCCTCAAGGTCATTGGTGCCTCAAGGGGCGGCAACCCTTGGACTTCGTGGTGGACACAGGTGGTCAGGGAAGCCTTCCGGCTGAAGAAGGAGGCCTTCCGGGCTATGTTAGCCTGTGAGACTCCGGACTCAGTTGCGAGGTATCGACAGGCCAAGAGGACGGCAGCCTCGGCTGTAGCGGAGGCAAAGCAGCGGGTGTGGGAGGAATTCGGAGAAGCCATGGAGAAGGACTTTCAGTCGGCACCAAAGCGTTTCTGGCAAACAATCCGGCGCCTCAGGAGGGGGAAGCGTGGATCCATCCAAGCTGTGTACAGTAAGGGTGGGACATTGCTGACCTCAACTGAGGAGGTGATCGGGCGGTGGAAAGAGCACTTTGAGGAACTTCTTAACCCAACTAACCCATGCTGGTGGCCCCAGAGCCTGTGGCTACGCTACGCTCTGTTAGCAGATACCACCAAAGTTAGTCACGCCTGTGCGATGAAACTTAGTGAATGAATCGATTAGTTGGCGGTGAGAACATTTATATACATTATACTTTTGATAATTCGTCTCGGAGTCAAGTATAAATAGCAACAATTTCTGCTTGTCGCTTCTCGTAAACAAGAAAATTTAGTTGAAACGCTTTCAAATAGCTCCATGTTTCTTGGCTGCTTGTCAGACAAAGCAAACGTTTCCACATCCCGTCGGCTGAGACCTGGTGATCACGTGCCAATTATGGAAGACCTTTTTTTTCTGGCAAAATGAGGAATAAAACAATCAAATCATCACAATCATTTCAGCACAGAAAACATAATAAAAAAAAAACTCAAAACAAACCAACAAACCGCAATGTGCTTCAAGAGACCACCTCCATGTTGAATCCCCTTTCAGTCGGAGAACAAAGAAATCCTTCACAATAAGAGCGCTTCATTCCACATACAGACACACTTTGTTTCCCAGCTTGAACTCGTCCTCCGTCCCTCCGATCCATCCTCCAAGCGAGGGGACTTTTATTGTGAAGCAGCGGCCGCCTCTGACGAACCGAGGACTGAACCGTTTCAACAAGTATTTTGGTTCCACACCTCCCCTGGGAAGCATTAGTAGCAGGGTGTGTGTGTGTGTATGTGTGTGTGTGTATGTGTGTGTGTGTGTGTGTGTGTGTGTGTGTGTGGAGGTTATTTGGGCGGCGAGGGCCAGATGGGGAGAGGGTGGGCTTCCGTGTTGAACACGTACTTGTCCAGGCTGAGGAGCTCCGTGTCGTTGGAGAAGAGCAGGTAGAGATACTTCAGGGTCTCCCCCAGGAAGAAGCTCTCCATCTTGTCCCGGGGGCCCGGGTTCACCGGGTCACGGACGTTGTTGATGGAGGTGTAGCCGCCGCTCGCCACCTGGGAGGGGGGGGAGGGGAGGGAGGAGAAGGAGGAGGAGAATGAGGAGGAGCGGTTGGTTATGAACACATTGCAGCTGGGAACAACAAGGATTATATTTGTTGTTTAGTCGGGCGTTTAGCGACTCATTCTGTGTTCAACCTGGTGGACATATTACAGACAAAGCAGCCTTCACCAGGCCGGAGGAACAAAGGGAATGGAAACCTGGAACTGTAATCATCTTAGTTTGTATGTTTGTTTTTCACCTGGTGTTTCAGGGAAGTAATTACAAGAACTCAGTCAGGGTTCACACCAATAATTACTGTGCAGCTGTGTGGTAGGAAAGCACGATGAGACATTTTATTTATGTTTACGTACCGTTGGAAAAAAAAATATATATAAAGAAGAGGGTAGGAAGAGAAAGAATAAGTAAAAATAATAATAATAATTTAAAAAAATAAACATTAAATGATTTTGACCGGAAAGAGGGCCCGTCAGCGAGCGCCTGGTGGACGGGTTAGCCACGGAGCCCGGTCGGGCATAGCCCGAAAAAGTAACGTTGCCACTTCTCCTTCCTGTGGACCCACCATCTACGGGGAGAACCGCTGGGGTCGGGTGCACTGCCAGTTAGGCGGCAGTGAAGGCAGGGGGCCTCGACGGACCAAACCCAGCCAACAGAGACTGGCTTTGGGGATGTGGAATGTCACCTCTCTGGGGGGGAAGGAGCCTGAGCTTGTGTGGGAGGTGGAGCGCTACCAGTTAGATCTGGTGGGGCTTACCTCTACGCACAGCATTGGCACAGCTTACTAATCTCCTGGATAGGGGTTGGACTCTGTCCTTCTCTGCTCAGTTGCTCAGGGTGTGAGGCGCCGGGCGGGTGTGGGGATACTCACAAGTCCCCGGCAGAGTGCGGCTATGTTGGAGTTTACCTCGGTGGACGAGAGGGTCGCCTCTCTACGCCTTAGAGTCATTGGGGCGAAAACTCTGACTGTTGTTTGTGTCACAGTTCGGAATATCCCGCTTTCTTGGACACCCTGGATGGAGTCCTGCATGGGGCTCCTATAGGAGAGTCCGCAACACCCTTTGAAGCGCTCTGCGCTCGGATGCGCTGCAGTTCCCGTACCAGGCGGTGATACACCGTGTACTCTCACTCTCGATTGTGCCGGTGTAGAATGTTCTCAGGATGCGGGGGCCGATGCTGAATTTCCTCAGACGCCTGAGGAAATACAGGCGTTGTTTGGCCCTTTTCACCACGTGTGTGGTCTGCGCATGCTCTGAGGACGTGGCCCGGGGCCTGCCGCCTTACGGATGTTCAACCGCTTGGAGGTGCGGCGTACATCCTGTTAATACAAACAAACGATATTTTCCACATAGTGTGTGAACATTTCCGCTGCGTTTGGTGGAACTTTGGAGTCTGCTGATCACCAGGTGTTAAATATCAGCTTCAAATACCAGTTAGACAGGCGAGCAGGGAGCAGTATATTATTTTACAACTAGAAGCTGAGTATTGAGGAGTGAAGAAGAATAGTCAAGTAATGAGTGAAGAGGAAAGAGGACGTATCTGGTTACAGATCACATGACCTCCAGAGGGACCCCCAGTAACCAGGACACAACGCTCTTCAAAAGCAGGTAAGTTACACATCACTAGGACCAGTCCCGCTGCACTACAGACCTCATGTCTGGTCAGAGCCACGACTCACTAGTCCTCACCACTAGAGGGGTTTGTCTCTCTCGGTGTGTGTTGTAGAGGACACTGTCCCCCATTAAGACATGCCCATAACATTGGACAGGGAGAGTGGATTGGAATTGGAAACACGGCCCAGGCCACTAAGACACACACAGGCGTATGCACGCACACACACACATATGCACGCCATTATCCAATACACCAATACACACGCATATGCAAACACACACACACACGCGTATGTGCACACACACAAAGTGCTCTGGGATCCACTTCCCTGAATGAGTGGTACAATGTGACCCCACTGATACTGCCCACATTAATGCTAATTGTCTCCAGACACAAATGAATCACGTTCCTCTGTGTTTGACAATGGAGCTGAGGAGGACATGGTGTGTGTGTGCGTGTGTTAAGGACATTAAAACATCTTTTAATTTGGTATTTCGATGCGTCAGCACTGCCCAACCTCTGCCACTTCATGCCTCCATCTTGTGGAGGTCGCGGACGTGTGCGTGACTCATGTAACACGGCATGCTGTCCTGACTGAAACAACCATCATGATGATGATGATTGAGTGAGTAAAAAGTCTAAAAACAGTCTATAACAGGGGTGTCAGAAGGGGTGTCCAAAATGCGGCCCATGGGCCAAATGCAGCCTGTGGCCCATTTTTAAGTGGCCCGTGGTGAAATTTACAAATAAGGCCAAGGCACAGCATCACTGCTCCTACTGAGTGAAAGGCTGTTCCTATCATAGGCGAGTTAAAATGTATGACACTGTTTTTGATGTGTTAATAAGCCCAATAACTTAAATTTAATACAAATATCTAACAGTAAGTTACCCATTTGATGGGTTAATGAGCCCACAAATTGGCTACATCCTGAGGTACAGGGTACCTCCCTAGAAACTACATTGGGAACTTCTGTTTTGAGAAGGAGCTGCTAGACGACTACATTAGGAGACATTATAGAACTCATGGACCACCTGCAGTACCTTCACTGACCACCACTGATAACGGGTAGACCACTACTGATTTAATACGGTGTGGCCTGTTACTCCTTCTATTTTACTGTATGTGGCCCCCAATGAAATGTGTTTGGACACCCCTGATCTATAACCTAACCTGCTCAATAGGAGTTGTATAGTTCTATAGGTGTGTGTGTGTTCTAGGTATAGGTGTGTGTTCTATAGGTGTGTGTGCGATAGGCCGACGAGATGGCTAGAACCGATACCGAGCCTATTGCTGTCGAAACCATGATGAATCTTTTAGGTGTCGGAGAGTGAGGTTTACTACACTGCACAGCACCACCTGCTGGCGTCCATTACATAATGTCACTCCACCCTCAAGGAGACGGGAGCGGAAGGAAAGCATGGCATAAGTCAGGTTTCCATCACCATATTTCGATTTGCAGTATCACATTTAAAAAATGTTGATGGAAACGGCCAAATTGGAAACTTCCTCTGATTTGCATAAAAGTTGATAGGCTCGCTTGAGGTGGTTTTGGACCAATTGGAAGCGAGTTCATTCGCAAAAGTGGAGATGGAAACCACTTTGCCGAATCAATTCTGACGTAGCGAACTTTGAACTCACGTGACCTACGCTGTGGGCTTCTTCTCAAGCGTTCCTACGACCTGAAAACATGACTAGCAACAACAGGTGCGTGTGTGGGTCTGGGTCTCGTCCATAAACAGAACATCACAGCCATTTGAGATGGAAAACGGCCACGGAATGCAACAATCTACCAGGAATTATGAAATGATATGTAAATATATCTATTCTCAGAGCGTTTTGTGTAACAAGTGGAAAGCAGAGGTGCACTGCCGAGAAACGAGAGATGTCTCGAGGCATATAACCTGCATAGAACGTTGCTATACATTTTTTCTCACATGGTTTTGTTTATCTCTAGATTGTCAGCGCCCCACCGCCCGATATCCGTCATCGCTGACGTAGTTTGTTCGCTCCAACTAGTTGATTGGAACACAACTAATTCACATTTCACATTTTTTGCCATTTTGTTGCAAACTTCCAAAAGTTCTCTGAAAATTTGCTGCGACTGTTAGATGGAAACCCAGCTAGTGAGAAAGTTGAAACACTGATAATCCGGTCCAATCTCAACCCTCAGACATGCTTTAAGAGCTGCGTATCTAATAACCGAAATATGAATCCTCCCGTACACCGGTTAGCTGCTTTAAGCCGTTTCTCTATCTGACTGAATACTGGGACAGCGGTTATAATGGGAGAACAAGGAGGCGAACATCTGGAGTCATGTGTTCGACATGGAGCTTACCCTCCAACAGGACTGTCTCCGGTGCTTCCCATTGGTGTAGGAGTCAGACAGGGTCAGAGAGATGAAGTACTTCCTGGAGGCGGAGTACATCTCTGAAGTGGAGGCCGCTCAGACCTCATACAAGCTGGAGAAACATAAACCACATAAACATTGTTTCAAACTATTAGCCGACCGAGTCACGCGACAGACCCCTGAGGTGCGTGTCACGCGACAGACCCCTGAGGTGCCTGAGGTGCGTGACCCCCTGAGGTGCGTGACCCCCTGAGGTGCGTGACCCCCTGAGGTGCGTGAGGTGCGTGACCCCCTGAGGTGCGTGACCCCCTGAGGTGCGTGAGGTGTGTGACCCCCTGAGGTGTGTGACCCCCTGAGGTGCGTGACCCCCTGAGGTGCGTGACCCCCTGAGGTGTGTGACCCCCTGAGGTGCGTGACCCCCTGAGGTGCGTGACCCCCTGAGGTGCGTGAGGTGTGTGACCCCCTGAGGTGCGTGACCCCCTGAGGTGCGTGACCCCCTGAGGTGCGTGAGATGTGTGACCCCCTGAGGTGCGTGAGGTGTGTGACCCCCTGAGGTGCGTGAGGTGTGTGACCCCCTGAGGTGTGTGACCCCCTGAGGTGCGTGACCCCCTGAGGTGCGTGACTCCCTGAGGTGTGTGACCCCCTGAGGTGCGTGACCCCCTGAGGTGCGTGACCCCCTGAGGTGCGTGAGGTGTGTGACCCCCTGAGGTGCGTGAGGTGTGTGACCCCCTGAGGTGCGTGACCCCCTGAGGTGCGTTAGGTGTGTGACCCCCTGAGGTGCGTGACCCCCTGAGGTGTGTGACCCCCTGAGGTGTGTGACCCCCTGAGGTGTGTGACCCCCTGAGGTGCGTGACCCCCTGAGGTGCGTGAGGTGTGTGACCCCCTGAGGTGTGTGACCCCCTGAGGTGCGTGAGGTGCGTGACCCCCTGAGGTGCGTGACCCCCTGAGGTGCGTGAGGTGTGTGACCCCCTGAGGTGCGTGAGGTGCGTGACCCCCTGAGGTGCGTGACCCCCTGAGGTGCGTGAGGTGTGTGACCCCCTGAGGTGTGTGACCCCCTGAGGTGTGTGACCCCCTGAGGTGCGTGACCCCCTGAGGTGTGTGACCCCCTGAGGTGCGCGCCTCCAGGTGTCGACACCTGGAATATGTGTGTGTGATTAATCCTGAAAGCGTTACATTCAGCTCCCTGAACCACATCTAGACCTCGTTAGTAGGATTTACCACCACTAGACAATATGTCTACTATGTTTATCGCATGCACAGTTTTACGGTTGGCAAAAGGTCGTTGTTATTTTCTAGTCTCTGAATACGTAACAAAAAGTTGCTTGTTCTACATATTCTTCTAAACTAACGTATGATAAAGGTTCAGCTTCACTTCCAGACCCGTACGCATTAAAGGATGGCTAAATAACCCCACTCTTTGCCCAGATTTGAGCTTTGGTGATACACCTGATTTACACCTGATCGACACGTTAGGAATAGACACAAAGGAGTCTCTCAAGGCTCACTGGAAGCTGATCAGTTTTTCCTTAGTGGTCACGTTCAACCGCTATTTAACCAGTTTGTGCAGTTGGTCTTTGGCTCTGTGCCCGTAGCAATGAGACTTCCCTCAGCTCCACTCACCCATCAGAGAGAGAGCCATATCATATTTATAATACAGTCATTTATCAGACGTTGTC
Organism: Muraenolepis orangiensis; assembly: GCA_027704905.1. Taxonomy (NCBI): domain Eukaryota; kingdom Metazoa; phylum Chordata; class Actinopteri; order Gadiformes; family Muraenolepididae; genus Muraenolepis; species Muraenolepis orangiensis. The sequence goes on from JANIIK010000643.1 coordinate 30,893, forward strand.
ATCCAGAAGAGATGCACCATGAATACAGATGTCACTAAGGAGCAGGTAGGGGTTAGACAGTACAGAGACAGGTCATTAAGGAGCAGATAGGGGTTAGACAGTACAGAGACAGGTCATTAAGGAGCATGTAGGGGTTAGACAGTACAGAGACAGGTCATTAAGGAGCAGGTAGGGGTTAGACAGTACAGAGACAGGTCATTAAGGAGCAGGTAGGGGTTAGGCAGTACAGAGACAGGTCATTAAGGAGCAGGTAGGGGTTAGACAGTACAGAGACAGGTCATTAAGGAGCAGGTAGGGGTTAGACAGTACAGAGACAGGTCATTAAGGAGCAGGTAGGGGTTAGACGGTACAGAGACAGGTCATTAAGGAGCAGGTAGGGGTTAGACAGTACAGAGACAGGTCATTAAGGAGCAGGTAGGGGTTAGACAGTACAGAGACAGGTCATTAAGGAGCAGGTAGGGGTTAGACAGTACAGAGACAGGTCATTCAGGAGCAGGTAGGGGTTAGACAGTACAGAGACAGGTCATTAAGGAGCAGGTAGGGGTTAGACAGTACAGAGACAGGTCATTCAGGAGCAGGTAGGGGTTAGACGGTACAGAGACAGGTCATTAAGGAGCAGGTACGGGTTAGACAGTACAGAGACAGGTCATTAAGGAGCAGGTAGGGGTTAGACAGTACAGAGACAGGTCATTAAGGAGCAGGTAGGGGTTAGACGGTACAGAGACAGGTCATTAAGGAGCAGGTAGGGGTTAGACAGTACAGAGACAGGTCATTAAGGAGCAGGTAGGGGTTAGACAGTACAGTGACAGGTCATTAAGCAGCAGGTAGGGGTTAGACAGTACAGAGATAGGTCATTAAGGAGCAGATAGGGGTTAGACAGTACAGTGACAGGTCATTAAGGAGGAGGTAGGGGTTAGACAGTACAGAGACAGGTCATTAAGGAACAGGTAGGGGTTAGACAGTACAGAGACAGGTCATTAAGGAGCAGGTAGGGGTTAGACAGTACAGAGACAGGTCATTAAGGAGCAGGTAGGGGTTAGACAGTACAGAGACAGGTCATTAAGGAGCAGGTAGGGGTTAGACAGTACAGAGACAGGTCATTAAGGAACAGGTAGGGGTTAGACAGTACAGAGACAGGTCATTAAGGAGCAGGTAGGGGTTAGACAGTACAGAGACAGGTCATTAAGGAGCAGGTAGGGGTTAGACAGTACAGAGACAGGTCATTAAGGAGCAGGTAGGGGTTAGACAGTACAGAGACAGGTCATTAAGGAACAGGTAGGGGTTAGACAGTACAGAGACAGGTCATTAAGGAACAGGTAGGGGTTAGACAGCACAGAGATGGGTCATTCAACAGCAGGAAGGGTTTAGACAGTACAGAGACAGGTCATTAAGGAGCAGGTAGGGGTTAGACGGTACAGAGACAGGTCATTAAGGAGCAGGTAGGGGTTAGACAGTACAGAGACAGGTCATTAAGGAGCAGGTAGGGGTTAGACAGTACAGTGACAGGTCATTAAGCAGCAGGTAGGGGTTAGACAGTACAGAGATAGGTCATTAAGGAGCAGATAGGGGTTAGACAGTACAGTGACAGGTCATTAAGGAGGAGGTAGGGGTTAGACAGTACAGAGACAGGTCATTAAGGAACAGGTAGGGGTTAGACAGTACAGAGACAGGTCATTAAGGAGCAGGTAGGGGTTAGACAGTACAGAGACAGGTCATTAAGGAGCAGGTAGGGGTTAGACAGTACAGAGACAGGTCATTAAGGAGCAGGTAGGGGTTAGACAGTACAGAGACAGGTCATTAAGGAACAGGTAGGGGTTAGACAGTACAGAGACAGGTCATTAAGGAGCAGGTAGGGGTTAGACAGTACAGAGACAGGTCATTAAGGAGCAGGTAGGGGTTAGACAGTACAGAGACAGGTCATTAAGGAGCAGGTAGGGGTTAGACAGTACAGAGACAGGTCATTAAGGAACAGGTAGGGGTTAGACAGTACAGAGACAGGTCATTAAGGAACAGGTAGGGGTTAGACAGCACAGAGATGGGTCATTCAACAGCAGGAAGGGTTTAGACAGTACAGAGACAGGTCATTAAGCAGCATGTAGGAGTAAGGGTATCTTGCTCATCAGGGGATCAGATCCAGTACCTTCCACCGTGAGAGATTGCATCCAGGTAAGACTTTCTAGGGCTGCATGTGTTGTATGGTGCTGGCTACTATCCTAACTGCCATCGGTTGATCATCCCCGCGGTTGGTCTTGTGCTTCACCAATGGAACTCCTGAGTGAGTCACGAAGCCCCTCTGCCCCGAGGGATGAGCTGGGCGGCCAAGGAGCGTCCGGTTAGCTGGAGCTGAGGCATTACCTGCTGTTGGTCTCTCTCTCTCCCCCATCCCTCAGACGCTAATACAGGTCAGCTCACTGCTCCTCTGCCCTCTCTTCTCACAGAATCACACCTCCACACAGACTAGGACTACAGGCCCTAGATAGAGACACAGAACGAGGGAACCATGTTAAGCTAACGCATCATCTAAAGATGACATGGGACATGTTTGGGTGTTCAGGGTTCTAACTGAAGAACATATTTGTGGTATGATTCCGGTTGAGGTCATCATGCAAGACCCGACTTCGTCTCTTTCCAAAAGGAAGGACCCCACCGATCACCACTATAGCTTCCCAGTCGCATGCCTGTGTAGAAAAGATACCTCCTCAGCTGACTTAGTCACCTTGCCTGTCAATGACGTCTTATTTATTTTATTTGAATAAGGTTTTCTTTACTTACTGTATGTATTCCATGTACTTACTGTATGTATTCCATGTACTTAGTGCATGTATTCCATGTACATAGTGTATGTATTCCATGTACTTAGTGAATGAGCTGCAGTATAAAGTGCCTCTTATTCCTCCCTCCTCATGGAATGGTCTAAACAGACCGAGGACTGAGGGGGACGGCCTCCAGGAGAACCTATGGTCCAAGGCTTTGAGTCTCCATGGTGATCACAGTAAGCTGGCCTTGGGCCACACAGACCCAACATTCACTGGGTCCATTTTAATCAGAACCTACAGCCATCCTGGCCTCGAGGAGAACTCTATTCTCCAGACCACTGACCCTCCTGCTTGACACAAACATGATACATCAAATGAGGGATTTCACAAAGGAATAAAGAGCACTATTGTGTCCCCTTTCCCCACCCATACATTTTTCCCTTATGTATATATTTCAAACACCAGTTTCAGGGCTTCGAGGCCCAGCATCAAAACTAATTCATCACAAGGATGCAGGATTGGGATGAGAGGGTGAAATCTCCTGGGAAATATTTACTGATGCGTGATACAGGCCTGACTTAGACCCACAGTCCAACCTCCTGCTTGAGGTTGTAGCTTCAGTTATCTACGTCATTAGTTATGATGGATGATCTCCATGGAGGCTTTCCACTCTGCCGGTTCCCCCAAAACGATCCACCGTGTAAGAGACAAAGTTCCCCAAGAGCTCTTCACAAATAAAGAGATACATACTGAACGATACAAATATAATAATGTTATTTAAATATAACATTTGGTAGACACTTTTTCCATAAGTGTCTTTGGGAAAACAATAGTGGTGGCCTCCAGAGGGAATTGAACCCCTAACCCTGGCAGTAGTGATACAGTGGCTTCACCGATGTAGAGAGTCATTTGTTTTCCAAGGGGACTAGCCAGCATAGTGCAGCGTTTAGGGTGTTGGACTCCCATATGAAAGGTTCTGGGTTCGATCCTCAAATGTCTGCAGCCTCACCTGTTTCATGCATCATCCTAGAGCAAGACGCCCTATGCTCCAACCTGCTCATTAAAGACAGGAATCAACATTCACTGTCATATGGGATTCAGGAGAAAACCATCTGAAAAACACACACACACACACACACACATATATATATGTATGTGTATATATATATATATACATATATATATACATATATATACATATATATATATATATATATGTATATATATATATATATATATATGTATATGTATATATATATTCAAGATTCAAGATAACTTTATTTATCCCGAGGGAAATTAAGGTGCAACAGTTGACACAGGGGGAATAAATGCACACAAAAATATACTAATACCTAAAAGCTAAAAACTAAATAACAACTAAATAAACAAAACTAGTATAAACAAAATATAACTATATATATACATATATATACATATAGATATATATATATATATCTATATATATATATTGTGGTACCCCAAGCTACCCTTGGGGTCCCACCAGAGCCAAGAAGAGGAGACCTCCGGGTTACGTTGTTGGGGGCGTATATCTCCCGAGGGAGATACATGGAGGGCTTTAGGACCCGGGGGGGGAGGGTGAATGAGTTCCCGGATTGAAACCCCCATCTGGGAACAATAAGCACCTGAGTAAAGCAGGTGCTTAAAAGACACAGGTAGAGGGTTGTTTGAAAAAGAGGAAGAGGGGGGTGAGCGGAGTGAGACCTCGCTGCCGAGAGGTCTAGCCATGTGGTTACCTGCTGTTCTGCTGTTTTGTTTGTGATCCGAAGGAAAGGAGAAGCCGTCGCACCCAGGAGCTTGGGAAGCCGCCAGAGGGTGAGAGGACCGCGGACCAGGCGTGAGACGCCGAAGACAACTTTTCGTTATTTTTCATTCCTTACCTTAACCCCCCAAGTTTATAGAGAAATAAAAGGACATTTTTGTTAAAACCTCAAAAAACAGCTATTTTTGTGTCTTCTTGAGCGTGGGCGCTTTTCTCTTTCGCAGCGGCGGCAATAATCAAGATGAGCTGCGCGTTGACCCCCCCTGACTGACTGACTGACTCCCTGACTGACTGACTGACTGACTGACTGACTGACTCCCTGACTGACTGACTGACTGACTGGGTGTGACAGTTGGCTACCGTCTGGTCTCATGACGTCAGGCGGTTCTCATTATAGCAGGCTGGAGGAACAACAGGAACCTCCTTGTCTGGCTGTGTCTGATATATCAAAACAAACGTCTGCAGAGAGAGTTGTGTGATCTTTCTCTCTCCCTCCCCCACCAGACCACCTGAGAGGAGCTAGTATAAATAGCGTGGGGGGATTGACAGGCCAGCGGCGGGCGGGGGGGACGGGAGATTCAGTTGTTTGGTTGCCATGTAGATAGAATCAACTATTTTCTTAAAACGATTACACCCCAAGAGAACCGGTGAGACGTCAGCCTCCGAAAAAACACCTGAACAAACCTCGTCACCCCCCCCTCCTTTAGTCCCTATAGCTACGTCTCCCTCTCTGCTACACCCCCCCCTCCTTTAGTCCCTATAGCTACGTCTCCCTCTCTGCTACACCCCCCCCTCCTTTAGTCCCTATAGCTACGTCTCCCTCTCTGCTACACCCCTTCCTCCTGTGTCCCGCCTGGTCTCTCTCTTCTCTATTCTCCTGGTCTCTCTCTTCTCTATTCTCCTGGTCTCTCTCTTCTCTATTCTCCTGGTCTCTCTCTTCTCTATTCTCCTGGTCTCTCTCTTCTCTATTCTCCTGGTCTCTCCACTCTTTTGGGTTTCAAACTCAACTGATTTTCCTTTCTGCTTTTGTCACCAGCGTTTACAATCCTATTGTGGTAGTTAAACAGATATATGAAGCATGAATCTCAGGAATAGATCTAGTGGCGATAGACACCAGACCTTCTGGAGATATTCTGTTCTCGGAGCACCGACCACCATGAGTCTTTCCCCAAAGTTAAACATGAGAAGTCATGTTCCGGTGGTGACGGACTACAACAGACTTGATGTTTCATTCATGCCTTCCTCCGGGCCGATTGATTGAACCTCTAGCCGGCCGAAGGTTACGCTGGTCTGTGTAAATCCTCTGAACCCATCAATGAGAACCTTCACCTTTTTTATATTTATTAAAAAAATGATATTTATTTATACACATACAGTGTAGAAGAGTACCAACATTATCGTAACATTTGGAACAGTTATCAGGAAAGTTAGGATTATACAGATTAAGTTTAACAGGTGTTTAACAGCCATTTATATTGTATCAGTTTCAGTGCAGTGTTTATAGTCTGGGTTTGTGCCTTTAAACAGGCATTTTCCCACGTTTCTGTAATTTCTACTTTTAAGTCATCTCTCCAAGCATTGAGTCTTGAGTGTGAATTGTCCTTTGATTTGGACTGCAGCAGAACATCCAATGAATGATAGTTGGCCTCGAGTATCCATCTGATTTAGAGTGGCCCTCTCTACAACTGACAAGGGTGGCTCATCTAAGCATTTAGTCTGTGCTGATATGAAGCTCCTTAACTGCAGGAATTTAAAGAAGTGGCTTCTAGGGATGGCATATTCATGAACCAACTGATCAATGGACATAAGTTTTCCTTCTATATACAAGTCATTTATTTTACTCATACCCTTGGCAGCCCATTGTTTGAATCCCCCATCCGCTCTACCGGGGGCAAAGTTATCATTACCCCATATTGGGGTAAGTTTGGGAGCATCTACTATAGACATGTGCTTCATGCCAAACAGAAAGAGTATTTTTAACAAATGGGGTTTTTGTCAGTTGTTTTAGTTTTTTAGCATGAGCAGAGTGCATATACGACTGGAGGGATAGGCCCGATGTTGTATTGCGTTCAATGACTAGCCATGCTGGAGGGTCAGAGGAGGAGAAGTAAAACATGGCTGTGCGAAGCTGCACTGCCCAATAATACAATTGTAGATTAGGTACTTGAAGTCCCCCTCTGTCATAAGGCAGATGCAGAAGGGAGAGCTGTAGTCTTGCACGCCTGTTGTTCCATATGAAACTTGAGAAGAGCTGCCTGAGTTTGCAAATAAATTATTGTGAAAGAGGGAGAGGGATAGACTGAAACAGGTAAAGACATTTGGGCAGAATAGACATTTTAAGAATATTAATACGGCCTAACATGGAGATGGGCATTGGCATCCATCTATTCAGAGATTTTAGTCCTAGGTCTATAAAACCCTCCTTAGTAGCTGGGTGGGTATCTCTGGGTTTTGTCTCTCATTTTTATTTAAAATTAATATGGTGGATTTAGAATTATTGACCTTATATCCAGAGAATTCCCCAAATGAATTGATTAGGCTAAAAAGAGTTGGGATAGATGTTCTCAACTTGGACAGGAAAATTAGAATATCATCTGCAAATAAGGAAATGATATGCTTAGATTCACCTATCATCAACACACGAGATTATCTGATGTTGCCGGATAGCCAAAGCTAGTGGTTCAATAGCAAAGAGAAATAAAAGAGGGGATAGGGGGCAACCTTGTCTTGTGCCCCTGTGTAGACTAAACGGTTTGGATATCATGTAATTTGTTAAAACCTCAGCTGTTGGATCTGAATACAGAAGTTTCAACCATTTTAGATATTTTCCACCGATTCAATCTTGTCAAAGGCCTTTTCAGCATCCAATGACAGGATTGTAGTGTATTTAGCATCACTCCTTACAGAAAGTATGTTCGGCACTCTGCGTATATTATGAAATGATTGACGCCCTTGAACATTCTGGTCATTAGAGATTAAGGACGGTACATATGTTTCTAGCCTTTTTGCCAAAGTTTTACACAGTATTTTTGAGTCACAACACATTAAGGATATGGGACGATAGGACCCCCTTTCTGTTTGGGGTTTACCAGGCTTTGGGACCAAGGTGATAATTGCAGACCATAAAGATGGTGGTAGAATACCTAACTTGTATGCCTCTTCAAACATATCTAATAGAGGGGGGAGTCATTTGTCTGGAAATAGCTTATGAATCTCAATAGGGATCCCATCTGGTCCTGGTGTTTTCCCACTTCTCATATTACGCAAGGCTTCAGACATTTCCTTGACAGTTAAATGTGTATCCAATTCAGTCTTATCTTGGTCTGTCATAGTTGGGAGTTCTAACTGATCCAGGAATTTGGATTGTGATTGTGAGTATTATCTGGGTATTTTGAACTATAAAGGGATTTGTAGAATATTCTAAAGGAGGAGTTTATTTCAACTGGGTCTACTGTATTGTTTCCGTTATCTAATCTGATTGAGTTTATAGCTCTATCCCAATGCATTGTATGCATCCTCCATGCAAGAAGCTCGCCAGCTGCACTGTAAAACCGAATAAGTTAGCAGAACTCAAAAATTTTGAGGCAATGACTTGCCTCAAAATCAGTACTCAAAAGTTTTGAGTTCTGAGAACTCAAGTTTTGAGTTCTGAGAACTCAAAAGTTTTGAGTTCTGAGAACTCAAACGTTTTGAGTTCACAGAACTCAAATGTTTTGAGTTCTCAGAACTCAAAACTTTTGATTAGGTGCTACTTAACTAATTTAAGTTACTATGACTTAAAGTTGTCAGTTTTCAGAACTCAAAAGTTTTGATTAGGTGCTACTTAACTAATTTAAGTTACTATGACTTAAAGTTGTCAGTTTTCAGAACTCAAAAGTTTTGATTGGGTGCTACTTGATTATATTCAGTTACTACGACTTAAAGTTTTCAGTTTTCTATCCGTGGGAATAAGTTAACAGAACTTAAAAAAATAAGTACACAACCACATTATTTGAACTTAATAAAAAATAGTTTTATGTACACAAGTCAAACATAAATACAATAGAATCACTATAATTAAACAACTTTACAACAGTTAAATATGGCAAATAAAATAAAAACAAATAGAAAAATAGAAAATAGAAAAAATGAACAGTGCACATTGTGTAGTAGGCCTATTGATAAATGTGTAGAAAGAAGGATACCTCAGTGAGGTATTATTGAAGGCCTTCTGAATCAAAGTTCTTTGCTTACTTCTTAAGGCATTATTGTGACAAAGGGAAAGAACTTTGATTCACAATAATAATACCTCACCCCACATCCTTTCTACACATTTATCATCAAGTCATTCTTGAGTGTCTGCAACCTGGGCGACAGTTTACCAGCTTCTAGACCAAGTACAATCTTCTGAACGAATTCAAAAGTGTTGGTCAGCGCTTTAGGATAGCTGAGGTGTAGTGCATAAATCAGTCCAAACATGACCAGGAAGGCATCACCAAATCTGGGGAGGCTGATCACGATGTCACTTTCGAGGACGACAGAGATTTTCACAGGCTGGTAGTGAACTGGACTTGTGTCATGGTCACTGATGACAGTAAGGAGGGCCACAGCAACATCGTCAAGCTCTGGCTCATCAGGCTCCTGAATGAATGAAAGAGACATACTAATCACAAACTAATCCATGGTTTCTACTAATATAAGAGTTAAATAGAATTATTTTTTCCACAAAATAGTACTTTATTTTTTTTTAAGTTTATTTTATAACGTTTTTTTTGGTTATTGTTGTTGACAAATCATCTCTCCTTATCATTTAAGTACTGCTGGTGCAGCACAAAGCTAAGTATATGGAGTTATGTTTGTAAGTTGTAAGTAAAAACAGAAGATGCGTGTTCTGGACACAGGAATCAGCCAAGTTACCAGAGAATCTAAGTGGCGGGAGATAGACTGATACTAAGCTCAAGAACACATACAGGAAAATGTTTTACTAAACTTCTTGTCGCTTTGAACAAAACACCAAGCCAGTTCATTTGTAGTAGGGTGAAATAAAACAGACCATACCTCTCCAAATCACACAAACTGTATGGATAGACTAAACAAGGGTAAGTCCTAAAACATATTTTGTTAGTATTTTGATTAACTGTTCACTTAATATACAGTGGTACTGTTCATTATTTAAGGAGACTCACTGTGCAGGTTCTGAAAAATCCAGAGACTTCCTCGTTCAGATACACAGGAAGTGCATGGAGAACAGTGGTGCGCCTGGTGTGGATGTCATGGATTTCCTATTAAGATAAAAAACAGAAGTGTATATACTGAAAAGTTTACTGAACAATGTTGATTTTAAACAGTCCAATCAGAACATATGTCCACAAATAACCTCTACACATCTTTAATGCAATCAGACAAATAGCAAACACAAAGTGGACTAATTGTAAAATGTAAAAGCTCATTTGAATCATTGAAGCTGTCCAATGTTAGAGGTTCAACCTACGACATGTATAATAATCTATTCACCTGTTCATCGTGGATTCGTAAAATGTCTGCCAACGCAACTGCTGTGGTCCCAGTTTTTGTCGCCTTCTGTCGAAATAACGTCATCAGTCTACGAATATGGCGGTCAAGCTCTGCGTAGAAGGTGTTGGGCAGGTTCCGGTTTGTAACCATCTGGAACTCTGCATACACCTACATTTAAAAACAGCATCAGGACAATACATCAACATCAATTAGTCAGTTCAACTTGGAGGATCTCTTAAACTTCTATAACGCAGCAAATAGCCGCCAAATGAGTAAGAACCACAACTTTCACTTTAAACCACACAGAATGTGCAATATGTTAACACAGGAAAAAAATATCCATATTACCACACTCTATTTTAAGAGCAGGCCAGGTCCATGAGCTCGTTCACTGGTGGGCAGGAGTTTACTATGGTCTGTCCGCGCAGGGCAAATGTGGTCTGCATCATCTTGGTAATGAGAGGCAGGTTCTTCTCAGTCTTCTTCAGTTCTTCAGCAATTGTCTGCCTCAACTGCTGAATGATGACTGAAATGTACACACGCAATCAGTATAGAGGCATGGAAGAGGGCTGTGCTGCAGTCTGTAGTGTTTAAATAACTGTATTCTGGAAGTGAAAGAAGGAGCGCACAACTTACACTGCCAGACCATATCGGAACAAGCCACCTGAAGGGAAAAAAAATGACAAAGTTTAGACCTCCATCAACAACATTCAAACCAGAATTACTTACAACTCAATATAACAAAAAGTTCATTACTATTAGCTTACAAAAACATGACCATGGAATACAGAATACACAACACTGCTGTGCGGTCGGAAACCTAGGCTGTAAAAGCCAGCTGGCTAGCTAATGACCAGCTAGCCATAAGTTATCCCTTACACGTGTTCTAACCACCATGAATGGAAGGAAACCACGTGCTCGAAATTTTAACACCGTTTTGGGCTTCGGTTTGGTTTAGATAGTAAAAGTTAGTAACCAGAGTTAGCTCTTAAAAACAAGATTCATTTTCCCATAACCTGAATACATTTACATTACATTTAGGGCATTTGTCAGACGCTTTTATCCAAAGCGACTTACAAAGAGTACAATTGTTGAAGACAGCAATATATCTCCGTGGTGCATAAAGATAAGAAAAAGAGTAGGTTTCAAGCATTCCTGCTGAATAGTGCAACGTTATATGAGCCTCATGTGCTCTGCACTACACCAACATGCGAGACTAGCGAGAACAATTGAGCGAAATTATATTTTTAAGTCAGGTAGATTAAATGAGCAGAAATAACTAACTATAATTGGTATAATGTATGTGATGTATCTATAATAATTAATACTTTAAGTAACTTACCATGCACTTTGGACAAGATCTTGGAGTTCTTCAACGCGGTTGGGGGGAGGAGAGCAAATGATCGCGGTGGAGTGGTGTGGAGTGGGGGAGGGGGGTGGAGCGAATCAAATGGGGGTGGGGGGTGGGTTGAAACCGCCCGTCAAGGGGAGAGGGGGGAGGGGCGTGTTGCTGAAACAGTTCATGGAGGGGGGAGGGGCGTGTTGCTGAAACAGTTCATGGAGGGGGGAGGGGCGTGTTGCTGAAACATCGTCTGACCCTCAAGGGTGGCGACTAGACCAATGTGTGCGTTCATGCAGCTTTTCCGCTGGTAAGGTTTCCACGGCTAAAACCTTGCCGCCACACCATACATTTGATAATAAAGAATAGGGCTGTCAAGGTTAATGCGTTACTAACGCGTCGCCGTTAACGCCCCCCCCCGTTCGGACCTGAAGTCCCGCCGCCACCCTCCCCCCCCACCCCCACCGCTGGCCATCGCGACCTGAATCCCCCCCCCGTCTGACACCCATGAGATCAATTCCACAGGAATCACTGCTTCCATGAGTATATACCACACACCCAACCCCAGATAAATGCCAGAAGAACCCATGCCTGTGGATTAAAGACCAAAGATCGTACCTCTTGTCTTGTGTTCTGACCGACACGAGTGCGAGTGCGCGCGATATACAGAGTCATCATATACAGTCCTTTAAAGTCCTCCCCAATACCCACTATGATGTTACTGACATCAGACACATGAATGTTGAAACAATAGAAATCAGTGGAATTTATCATTTTGAATATGTAATTACTTAATTATTTAAATTATTTTATTTTATTTTATTATTATTATATATTATTATATTATTATAATTATGATTTAATTATTTAATTATCGTGCTTAAGTTATGCTTTTAAGTTATGCTTACTTAATACACAAATAGTTCAAGTCAATCAAGTTAATCAATCAAGTTAAGTTGCAGTTACTCAAAAAAGGACGACAAGTCACACGAACTCAACATTTTTGAGTTCGTAGAACTTTTTTGAAACTTTGAGTACACACTACTTAATCTATTTGATTACTTTGAACATTCGGGTTTACAGTGTGTGTCTCCTCGGTCATAATAAGATTGCTTAAACCAAAGGAGATTTGTTGCAATTTTCCTAGCAGATAGCTCTTTATACTTAGCTCTCAAAAGAAGGAGCTCTTTATGTTTCTCTGGTGTATCATTTTGGTATAGGTCAAGTTTAAAAGTTTTAATTTGAGCCTCAAGGTTAACTCTTTATAGTGAGCTTTTGATTTGAAGCATGTATAGCTTATCATCACACCCCTGATGCAGGCTTTATAGAAATAGTTAAATAATCAATATTATTACCAAGAAATTCTACAAATTGTGGGTCTTGTAACCATTTGGTTTGGAGGCGCCACCTAGAAGGGCACTTAACAAACCTTGGTATATGGAGGGTTAATGAGATGGGGGCCTGATCGGACAATACTATGCTGTCATAACTGCAGTCATTCACATGTGATAATAAGGTCATGGAGTTCAGAAAGTAATCAATACGTGATGATGTCTTACCTGAATAACATGAGAAATATTTTTTTGTAGGATGCAGCTTTCTCCAGACTTCAATTATATTAAGATCATTTATAGATCGAAGCAGCACCTTTCTAGCTTGCGAATGAGAAACATCAATGCCTGAGGAGCGGTCCTTCTCTGGGTCCAGTACACAGTTATAGTCCCCGCCTATTATATATTGTCCAGGAATAGAGGATACGGTAAGAAATAAATTCCTAAAAAAGGCGTGACTATCCTCATTAGGTCCGTAAACATTGACCAGTGTAATTTGTGTCGCTAATATTTTCCCTTTCAAAATAATGTATCTTCCTGCCGGGTCAATTCATTTATGGCTAAGTCTAAACAGGATTGATTTGTGGATCAAAATAATAACCCCTCTGGCCTGTGAGTTAAATGGGGCTGAAAAGACTTGTTCAGGCCATCTTTATTTTACTTTAGTAATATCAGTCAAATGGGATTCTTGAATAAAAACGATTTGTGATTTAAGAAGTCTAATTCTGCCTTTTTCAGGCTTATTCAATCCTCTAACATTCCAGGATGTGATCTTTATGTCTGTTTTACCTGCCACTTGGTGTGGAGTGAATTGTATACTGTAACACCATAGGAATATATCTTCTAGTTACACGCTCTTTTTATCAAAATATAGAAATAAAAAGGAAAAGAAAGTAATACCAACAATGGGACAATTATACCATGTATACAATAAGCAAGAAAAAAAACCCTGAACTTCCCTAAAACCCCCTAGGTAACTAAAGACTTTGGTTATTCTACATGCCTGATCCTCATAGTGAGGAGCAGCGTAGCGCAGAAACGTGGAGATTCCCATACTTCCGTAGGCTCCACCAATATTCAACATTTAGACCACTTTCTCAGAACACGAAAGCAGAGGAATACAAATAAAATAGGGGGATCTTTTTGGATCCTGGCCGCGATAGACGTCCTATTCGGTGTGCTCTCTCAATAACGGGCCGTGTGGGAAAGGTGTCCCTCAACTTTTTCAGGCAGGCCGATGAGCCTTAGGTTGTTGCGACGGTTATTGGACCAACAGGTAGCGGTCCACTGAGAACCTTCATCTTATTGGACCAACAGGTAGCGGTCCACTGAGAACCTTCACCGTATTGGACCAACAGGTAGCGGTCCACTGAGAACCTTCATCTTATTGGACCAACAGGTAGCGGTCCACTGAGAACCTTCATCTTATTGGACCAACAGGTAGCGGTCCACTGAGAACCTTCACCGTATTGGACCAATAGAGAGGATTGAGTAGCGCTAGGGTGGAAGGCAGGGTTATCAATAGGTTATCTATTTTTATTGATTAGGGTGATCGGCCCTACCGACCACGTAGGAACACGCACTGCAGAGACCCAGGTTCAATGCCAGCTGTGGTTCTATGCTACATGATATTCCCTCTGTCTTAAAACCAGCTTCAACAGCTTCAACAGATTTGATGAGAGGGCTCCAGTCTACCCCTCCCCCAGCTGTTCTACCATCTTCCCCCTTCAACCTTCCAGCCCTGCTGTCCCCCCTCCCCCACCGACCCTCTCCAACAACACCTTACCAGCTCTCCCTCCCCCTCAACCAGCTCCCCCTTGCAACAACAACAACAACAACAACACTACACCAGCTCCCCATACCAACACTTCAGGACACGTCGCCCCCTGAACTTCACAGTGGAGCAGGTGAGAGGTGAACTGTACAGACTCCGCCCAGGCAAAGTAGCGGGTCCCGACGGTGTCTGCCCGAGGGTACTCAAAACATGTGCTGCCCAGCTGAGTGGGGTCCTCCAGTACATATTTAACGACTGAGTCTGGAGAGGGTCCCTGTGCAGTGGAAGACATCCTGTCTGGTTCCTGTACCGAAGAAGGCATGCCCCAGTGCCCCAACGATTACAGACTGGTGGCACTGATCTCCCACCTGATGAAGTCCCTGGAGAGGCTGGTGCTGTCACACCTTCAGCACCTGGTCAAAACATCACTGGACCCCCTTCAGTTTGCCTACCAGCCAAATCAAGGGGTAGAAGATGCCATCATCTTCGTGCTTCACCATGCCTACGCTCACTTGGACAGACCAGGGAGTACGGTGAGAGTCATGTTCTTTGACTTCTCCAGTGCATTCAACACCATCCAGCGATGCAGGTGGACGCTCCCCTGGTGTCCTGGATTATAGATTATTTCACTGGTAGGCCACAGTACGTTAGGCTGCAGGGCTGTGTGTCTGACACTGTGGTGAGCAACACGGGGGCCTAACAGGGAACTGTTCTGACGCCATTTCTGTTCACTGGACTGGGCCATGAACACTGAGGCTGTGTACAAGAAGAGCCAGAGACGACTCTACTTCCTCGGAGGCTCCGGTCCTTCAATGTCTGTGGTATTATGCTGCGGATGTTCTACCAGTCTGTGGTAGCCAGTGCCATATTATTTGCGGTCGTGTGCTGGGGCAGCAGGTTGAGGGCAGTTGACACCAACAGAATCAATAAAATAATCAGGAAGGCGGGTTCTGTCCTGGGGGTGGAACTTGATTAGTTGGTGGTGGTGTCAGAGAGGAGGATGCTGTGCAAGATGGACAAAGGAGGCACAGTGACCTGACGTCCTCTCTCTCTCTCTCTCTTTCTCTCTACTGTTTTTATGATTTTATGTTGCTATTTTGCCAAATACTGCACCTTACCTCATCTTGTTGAACATTGCACTTGATCTGTAATGCACCTCATCTTATTTTTATCTTTTTTTTTTCTTTTTTTTTGGAAATTTCTGTTTCTATCTATGTATGTATTGCGACTGTTGCACAACAATTTCTCTTGGGATAAATAAAGTCCATCTATATCTAGATACAAGATTTATATTTTTGCCATATGCAACATGTACAATGGATTCCCTCCCGCGGTATGCATTTCTAAAACAATACTATACAAATATTATACACAATAAAAAATGAACATAAAAATAACAATAAATTGACTGATTGATGATATGTACATTGTGCAAATTGTGCAAAAAAACTTTAAAAGCATTTTAAAGTGCCAGTAGTGCAGCAGCATCATGAATACAGTGCAGAACAGTGCAGTAACTGTAATGAGTCCAGAAGGTCCAGCTCAGTATGATAGTGTAATGTTAATGACAAGTTATGATAGTGTTATTATAATGTTGTAGGGGACAACGGGTATGGACAATATAATTCACATCCGGTGTTGGGTGATGCACAAGGGTATGTGCCTTTAAGGGAGGATGACGTCGTTGACGGGGGGGGAGCAACCGGGGTGACGTGTTGACGTATTGGGGATAAATAAGGAAGTGGAAAATAAAGAAAGGACCGCAGTGTCTCGCAACTAAACTATCGCCTGGCAGTCCTTTTGTTCCGCACTCCTACATTGGTGACCCTGACGTTCGTTGTTGGACGCTTCCAAGGACTTACTTATTTATTCATTTTTATTTTTTATTTTTTATTTTTTAAAGTAATTTATTATTATTATTATTTTTTTTTTCAACATGAGCACAAACGCTGTAGCTATTAAGCTACCGGAGTTTTGGGAGCAGCAGGCTGCCGTTTGGTTCGCGCAGGCAGAGGCGCAGTTCGCCATACGGAGGATCACAGATGATGAGACCAAATACTATTACGTGGTGTCCGCCCTCGGCAGCGCTACCGCGTCCAGAGTAGCGCATCTGCTCGTGAACCCTCCAGAGGACTCTAGTATGAAACACTGAAAGGTGTCCTACTAGAGACTTTCGGGCTAACGGAGTCTGAGCGGGCACGTCAACTACTGTCTCTGCCGGGGCTGGGCGATGCTAAACCATCGGAGCTGATGGATCGGATGTTGGCTCTACTACCAGGCGACCACAAGCCGTGTTTCATCTTCAGAGAGATATTCCTACAGCAGCTACCAGGGCAAGTACGGTCCGCTTTGGCCAATACTCACATCACAGACTATCGTGCATTGGCTAAAGAGGCTGATGCAGTTCTCGCTGCTACACAACATGGTAAAGTGGCTAATGTGGGGTACCAGGTCGATGACTCTGCATCACCTGCTGTGGCTGCAGCCCTGGCCAGAGCCCCCTACCCTCTAAGGAAACAAAATACCACGGGCATGTGTTTCTACCATGCACAATATGGCGCTAAAGCTAGAAGATGCCTACCCCCATGCAAGTCTGGATATACAAGTGGGGGTACGGGGGGCACCACTAGAAGCGGCCAACGGTAGTCCAATACAAACCTATGGTGAACGGGTTGTGACATTGTGTTTTGAGGGGCAGCGGTTCTCATGGACATTTGTTACTGCCAAGGTGTCTAACCCATTGTTGGGCGCTGATTTTCTGTGTGCTAATGGTCTTCTGGTGGATGTTAAAAACCGGCGCTTGGTCAGCGCAGAGACTTTTAGTTCTTTTCCATGTCAACTCAGTAGCTCTGTCTCTTCAAGGCTGTTCAGTACACTCACTACCTCTGAGTTTTCTAGCATGCTGGCTGAGTTCCAGCCCTTACAATGCCCACCTTTTCAGCAGCTACAGTTAAGCACGGGGTGGAACATTACATACCGACTGCGGGCCCGCCAGTATATGCCCGTGCACGACGCCTGGACCCAGGCAAGCTGCCTATTGCTAAGGCTGAGTTTGGGGCGATGGAGAGCCTCGGTATTGTGCGACGGTCCAATAGTCCTTGGGCTTCGCCGCTCCATATGGTGCCAAAGGCCACCGGGGGTTGGCGTCCGTGTGGTGATTATCGGCGCCTAAATGAGGCTACGACCCCTGACCGCTACCCCATACCGCACATTCAGGACTTTTCAGCTCGCCTAGCGGGGAAAGCTATTTTTTCTAAAGTGGACCTGGTTCGTGGTTCTCACCAGCTCCAGTACAAACACAGGACATTCCGAAGACCGCGGTAATCACTCCGTTTGGGCTCTTCGAGTTCCTCCGAATGCCTTTTGGACTTAAGAACGCGGCCCAGGCATTTCAGCGCCTTATGGACAGCGTGTTAAGGGACCTGCCGTTCCTGTTCACGTACTTAGACGACATCCTCATCGCCAGCTCCTCAAAGGGTGAGCACATGGCTCATCTCCACACACTGTTCGAGCGCCTAAGTCAGCATGGGTTAATTGTTAACCCAGCGAAGTGCCAGTTTAGACTGCCGGTAATTGATTTCCTGGGGCACCGCATCACCAAGGATGGGGCAGTGCCACTGCCATCGAAAGTGGAGGCTGTGAGCAAGTTTCCACGGCCCCTCACAGTCCGGTCGCTACAGGAATTTTTGGGAATGGTTAATTTCTATCATCGCTTTGTGCCCAGGGCAGCCCAGCTCATGCAACCCCTTTACGAGGCGCTCAAGGGGAAGCCTGCGAAACTCACTCTTGCTTGGTCGGAGGATATGGACACAGCTTTCAAAGGCACCAAGCAGGCCCTAGCTAAGGCGGCCATGTTGGCGCACCCAGTACCCGAGGCACCGATCGCTCTCACAACCGACGCGTCAGATTATGCTGTTGGGGCAGTGTACGAGCAGCTAGTCGACGGGCGATGGCAAACCCCTCGCCTTTTTTAGTCGGCAGCTCAGAGCCAGTGAGCGGAAATACAGCACTTTCGACCGGGAGCTTCTCAGCCTCCACCTGGCAGTACGGCATTTCCGGTTCCTGTTGGAGGGCTGGCCATTTACAGCGTTTGTTGACCACAAACCTCTGGCATTTGCCATGGCCAAGGTTTCAGAGCCATGGTCCGCTCGCCAGCAACGCCAGTTGTCCGCCATATCAGAGTTTACTACAGATATCCAACATATTCCCGGGAAGAACAACCCTGTCGCCGACTGCCTCTCTCGGGCTATCATCAGTACGGTCCACCTCGGCATTGATTATGCATGTATGGCAGCCGATCAGCTTTCCGACAAGGACGTCCAGGATTGTAAGGCCACGGATACAGGCCTACAGTTGGTGGACATTCCTTTTGATGACACCGGTTACTCGCTCCTCTGTGACATTTCACTTGGGCAGCCGCGCCCTGTGGTCCCTGCCGCTTGGAGGAGGCGGGTTTTCGATGCTCTCCACTGCCTTTCCCACCCGGGCAGGAAAGCATCACAGCAGTTGGTGACAGCCAAATTCGTCTGGGACGGATTTAAAAGAGATGTGCGAGATTGGGCTAATGCTTGTGTGGAGTGTCAACGGGCCAAGGTGCACCGACACACCAAGGCCCCATTAACCCCTTTCAAGGTGCCCGAAAGGCGGTTTGATCATGTGCATGTGGACTTGGTTGGGCCTCTGCCGCCCTCTCGCGGTTGCACCTACCTCCTTACCATGGTTGACAGGACGACACGTTGGCCAGAGGCAGTTCCACTGGTTTCCACTACATCTGCGGACGTGGCACGAGCATTCATCGGCACCTGGGTTGCCCGTTTTGGTGCCCCATCGGACATAACCTCGGACCGAGGGCCTCAGTTCACATCGGAACTCTGGAGTGCAGTGGCCCAGGGTCTCGGGGTGAAGCTGCACCGCACAACGGCTTATCACCCTCAAGCCAATGGACTGTGTGAGAGGTTTCATAGGTCAATGAAGGCCGCATTTAGGGCCAGTCTCCGAGACAGTGGGTGGGTTGACCAACTTCCGTGGGTCATGCTAGGCCACCGATCAGCCCCTAAGGAAGACCTTCAGGCTTCCTCAGCTGAACTGGTTTATGGGCAGCCATTGCGAGTCCCCGGGGATTTCATCCACAACACCACAACGCCTTGGTCTGCCGGCCGGCAACGATCCTCCTTCCTGGACAATGCCAAGGTGTTTCTGCCTGTGCCCACATTGCAGCACCGGTTGCCGCAGGCGTATTTGCCACCTAATCTGCACACAGCAGAGTACGTTTTTGTCCGGCATGATGCCCATCGGTCGCCGCTACAGCCACCTTATGATGGGCCTTTTCGGGTTTTGGAGACGGGGGAGAAATCGTTCGTGGTCGACATAGGAGGGAAACCGGACCACATCTCAGTGGATCGTCTAAAACCAGCACATGTGGACCTGGATCATCCGGTTCCTGTGGCTCAGCCGCCGAGGCGCGGCCGCCCCCGACCGTCAAAACCTCAGACCACCCTCCGGTGGCTACGGGTTCCCCCACGACGCAGGGGTTGCCTCTGGCCGTCAAGTCCTTCGATCACCCTCTGGTAGTCACTGGTCCCGTCGCAACACGGACACTGGACACCCAGTGTCCAGTGTTATCCGGGGTCCGCAACGGCTTATACAGCCTGTTCTTGTGAATTCTGGGGGGGCGCATGTAGGGGACAACGGGTATGGACAATATAATTCACATCCGGTGTTGGGTGATGCACAAGGGTATGTGCCTTTAAGGGAGGATGACGTTGTTGACGGGGGGGGGAGCAACCGGGGTGACGTGTTGACGTATTGGGGATAAATAAGGAAGTGGAAAATAAAGAAAGGACCGCAGTGTCTCGCAACTAAACTATCGCCTGGCAGTCCTTTTGTTCCGCACTCCTACAATGTAATGTTAATGACATGTAATGATCTGTCTGTTCTGTCTCTGGTTTCCTGCTCAGTAAGGACACAGAACCCCATAACATCAAGACCTGTGTAGAGAAGACTCCATCTGTACACCTGTCTTGTATTTCCATGTCTGGGCCCACCTGGATGGTGACGATGCGGGGGAGGGGTTGGCGGGTGTTGGCTCCTCCCTCGATGGCGATGCCCAGCGTGGCGGCGCTCTTGGGGACCCTCACCAGCTGGGACGTGGGCTCCAACAGACCCGGCTACGGCAAGCGGGAGAGAACACACAGAGAGTGAGAGGGCGGTGGTGTCTCATCTGGTGAGAGCCAGCCTGGTGTTAAAACAGCCAGGGTGTTGGGGTCTGATTCCCCATAATCAATACATGTCTTAAAGAGAAGACCCATCACCATCCTTATGCCGCGTGTGTTGTTGTCACACTCATTGTGTTGCACTTCAGCCTCTGACGAGAAGATTGGGCCATTTCTGATTCACACTCAACTCTCCTCACAAGCCCAGATCTCTGGCACATTTAAAAACACCACGGCAGAGTTGACCTTCAGAGGGCATCCATAACTCCCCCTAAACCCCTACCCACCAGTATTATTAACAGCTGCTGGTAAAGCTTTTAATACATCAGACAGGGGTCCACAGAGATAAAGCCCATTTCTTTACCCGGCACTTTCCCTTTACCTCACCTGTGAGCATTATTCTGTCAAGGACGATTTCTGCACCTATTAGTTTCTCTGCAGCTTCACCTCCCTCCACCCTTCACCTAAAGGTAGTTCCTGATGGAGCGTACCGCCCGGAGAGACCACTTTGACTCATCACAGGTTCCCCGCAGACGGACCACGCAGGGAACCAGATGCCAGGTGGCCCCGGAGAGACCGCTGGTCTAAAGCGGGTCCAAAGGTCATGTGGAGTGTTATGTAACCAGGGGGGAAAACCCGGATCCTTTATGTCTTATTGGGAGAACAAAGGTGGGATCGGAGTCTTAGGAGCGCCGGCGGCGTTGTGAGGGATGGCGTGACACGTGCACATGATGGGATGGATAAAGTGATTAAGAAAAACCTCTCAAATAATGGATGACAGACAGAGAGACGTTTACATGACAACACAGAGAGAGAGAGAGAGAGAGAGAGAGAGAGAGAGAGAGAGAGAGAGAGAGAGAGAGAGAGAGAGAGAGAGAGAGAGAGAGAGAGAGAGAGAGAGAGAGAGAGGAGAGAGAGAGAGAGAGAGAGGGGGGGGAGGAGGTTACATCTATGACCAGAAGAGAGACAATTAGTCAGAACAAAGACATTGATTATTGTCATTCTTAGATGTGAGTCATTTCTCTTACACAACCGAGCTCTCGTTCTCTCACACACAGTACACACACACACACACACACACACACACACACACACACACACTCCTTAATCCATTCATTATCCACCCACCCAATTCTTGCATATCATCCACCCAACCGTGTCTTACCCACTAACCACCCCTCCCTCTAAATATCCATCAACCCCTCCTCCACCCCAGCTACCCACACATCCATCCGGCTATGCTCCACCCACCCATTCCTCCACCCACCCATTCCTCCACCCAGGATCCAACATCACAACACCCACCAGCAGCCAGTGGCTGATAGATTGGACCATTCGGCAGGTACAAATAAATGGTTACATATTACAACAAAAAACCCACAATTGTAAGAATCCATTGAGGATCCACCTACTCACCGGTCTGGGTGTCTGCTCCCTGAGTCCCCCGGGGGGCCCTGTGGGGGGCGTATGCATGGGGGGTGGGCGAGGCCGTCCCTACCGCCGGGACCCTGGGACTCTGGGAGGTCCACCCCACTGTCCTCACTCAGGGTCTGACCCCTGTCTGACCGCTGGGCCAGAGTCCCACCTAGAGGGGGGGGGTGGGGTGTAGGGTGGGCGAGGGTGTAGGAGGGCGGGGGTGCAGGTGGGAGAGGGTGTAGGTGGGGGTGTAGGTGGGAGGGGGTGAGTGAGTGGGTAGGAGGGAATGATTGTTTGTCAGTAGTTATTATTAAAATGAAGGTACAAGGTAGAAATATGCAAATGTTTCTTCTGTTATTTAATATTTAAGATAAGAAAGATGCGATTAAATGTACTTATTTCATCTTCTGATTGTATTTCTCTATAATAGTAAAATAAATATGGGTTGAACAATGTTGTATTTGTCACGGTTTCGGCGGTTGACAGGGGGCGTAGCCAGGCCGCGTGCGCTAGAGGCGCTGTGGCGCACCGGGCTCCACTGGGAAGCATGCTGGCAACCCTTGGGGCAGGTGGTAGAACACCGGTACTACACCTCTGAGCTCCTAGCAGGATTAGCACCACAGAGAGATCAGACGGTAACCGCCCACTCGTCAGGCCGAATGGGGAACACCTGGAGCAGCTCATCAGGCCTGACGCCGTACACCTGGAGGGGAGCCACTCAAAAAGCCGGAGACAGGAATAAAAGGAAGAGCGTGGAAGGAAGAGGAGAGGAACAGTATGTGGTAAGAGGCCGCAGGCCAACCCGGACTGAAAGCCGCAGCACGCTATGTGAGCGTTATTGCCGAAAGCAGGATCGTTAACAGCGATTGTTTCTATTCCCAGCCTTAACCCCTGGGGGCGGTGTTGCTGCCCAAACGGGAGCCTCAGGAGGCGGACCAACAACCCCGAGCCCCGGCCCAGGACAGCTACCCCGGAACGACCAAGAGAGAGGGAGACTGTACCCCAACCGGGAGGACCGTTTGATTTGAAGTTATTCCCTTTTTCCCCTACCCCCACCTGCTCAAACAAATAAACCCTTTTGTCACCCGCAACCGCTGTTGTCATCCCTCCGCCAACGGGTGCACGCCACAGCGCACACACACGCACCTGCCAACCATTACCGTGGCTGATTGCCAATGATCTCACCTGGGGGGGCTATTTATACCGCGACGTCAGTTAGAGACGTTGCTCGTTCGTACTGTGTGTAACCTGATGTACGCTACCAGTCCCCAGGTGACACTCATCCCTGGTTCTGATCACCCTGCTACGGACTATCAGAGATATAGCCCGTCCGTCTGCCGTTCCAGCCCCTCGTCGGTTCCGGAGCTACGCCCGTCTTCTACCTGTCGGTACGACGCACCTCGACCTCCCGGTACCAGACCCATCGCCTGTCTTTGATGTTACATGCGCTTGTTTTCTGTGCCAAATAAAACCCCTGTTCTCCCCTCTCTGGTCTCTGTCTGCGTTCGGGGTCCAACCTAACCACTGAGTTGTGACAGAACGAACGAGCCATAATGGACCCCGGCGACGGAGATCAGTGGAGGCGCGAATTTCAACCCTACGCAGAGCATTTGGAGAAGGTTCATGCGGAAGCCCGTGCGACAATTACACGGCTGGTGCCCATCACGGAGTCCCAGGGCGCACGCATAGCGCACCTCGAGGCGGTGATATCTCACGCGGAGCCACATATCCCTCCTCCACCGAGGTACTCTGGGGATCCAGGATTGCGTACATAGTGAGCCTGCTTGAGGGAGGCCCCCTCGCTATGTATGATGCGCTCCGTGCGCAAGGATCTCCTCTCACAGAAACCTTCGTGGCTCTAGAAAGGGAGTTGATGAGGGTGTACGACCACCCCATACGGGGTGCCCAGGCTGGAAAACTCCTGCTGCGGCTAAAGCAGGGAACGCTCAGCCTCCGGGAGTACATCGCCCGGTTTCGCCGGTTGGCGGTGGAGTCCGGGTGGAACGAGGAATCGCTCCTGTCCGCGTTCCAGAACGGACTCAACCGGGAGTTGGGTAAGGAGGTGGTGTTGCGGGGCGAGACGGGCACTGTGGACGAGGCCATCCAGAGGGCCATTCAGGTGTCAGACCTAGCGATGCAGTGGGAGGACGCTCCGGGTCCTTCCAGAAGCTTCTCCCGCCCGGCGGAGGAAAGGAGATATCCTCGGTCCGCTTCTTCCTTCGCTGAGGAGCGGGGAAGGGTACGGCCCTGAGGAGCGGAGTTGGATTCTACGGCGAAATGTCCTGGATCTGTCCCTCATCCGCCATTTCCATCGGGAACATCCCAACAAGCCGAGTGGGGCACCAGGAGGCACCCGTTGAGGGGGGGGGGGGTACTGTCACGGTTACGGTGGTTGACAGGGGGCGTGGCCAGGCCGTGTGCGCTAGAGGCGCACACACACGCACCTGCCAACCATTACCGTGGCTGATTGCCAATGATCTCACCTGGGGGGGCTATTTATACCGCGGCGTCAGTTAGAGACGTCGCTCGTTCCTACTGTGTGTAACCTGATGTACGCTACCAGTCCCCAGGTGATACTCATCCCTGGTTCTGATCACCCTGCTACGGACTATCGGAGAGATAGCCCGTCCGTCTGCCGTTCCAGCCCCTCGTCGGTTCCTGAGCTACGCCCGTCTACTACCTGTCGGTACGACGCCCCTCGACCTCCCGGTTCCAGACCCATCCCCTGTCTTTGATGTTACATGCGCTTGTTTTCTGTACCAAATAAAACCCCTGTTCTCCCCTCTCTGGTCTCTGTCTGCGTTCGGGGTCCAACCTAACCACTGAGTTGTGACAGTATTGTTCAACAGTAATTATAATTTAACTTTTTTTTGTATTTCAATTAAAAGATTTAAACTAACATTGAAGTTAGGACTCATTAGTCCTTCCGAGGAGTTTCATTAATACTTTATGATTTTATGTTTGAATGCAGGATTAAATGATTCGGTAAGATTAATATATTTTGCTAAGTGCTGTTCAATGATGTGGTTTTTTTTGTACTAAATTTTGGATAATTATACAAGACCCATAGTCCTAATCAGGACTGTTCATTCGCTTTCCTTACAAAACTATTCAGTGTATCAAGAAATTAAAATTTTTTATAGAAATCAAAAAATCAAAAAATCCTTCACTTTGAGAGTGGGAAGAAGACGTGAATGATTAAAAACATAAAATAACAAGTTGAGAATAATTATAATAATGTAATCCCAGCGCTTCAGAGCGCAATTCAAAAGTCAAACTTGAATCTGAATTCACAAACTCATCTCTTCACTGGATAAATGCAGAGTCACTCCCCATCTTCCACCACAGGCTGAAAACCCATTTCTTCAGGACACACTTCCCGGATCCTTCCTCGTAGCGCTTAGTCGATTATCTAAGTAGATTACATATTATAGATAGGTAGATATTGTTCTAGATATTGTTGCATATTGTTTGCCAACTTATTGTACTTTTCCCTTACACTTTTGCCTGAAATATTGTACTTCTACCTGAGCACTGGTTCAGTTATTGGAGACTTGTTGGAAATGAAA
This sequence comes from Muraenolepis orangiensis, assembly GCA_027704905.1. Lineage (NCBI taxonomy): Eukaryota > Metazoa > Chordata > Actinopteri > Gadiformes > Muraenolepididae > Muraenolepis > Muraenolepis orangiensis. The sequence goes on from JANIIK010000643.1 coordinate 56,563, forward strand.
TGCACTTTTGACTTCTGGTGACGAGTTCTCTTACCTTCATTTGTTGAAACACAACAAAATCTTATCCCATTCTGCAATTATACGGATTGACAACGTCCTTAAAACGAGATAGACGTACTACGAACGGAATGGCCGTACTTAGGACGCCTACTAGGGACGTGTTACGACTTGTTGCAGTCGGACATAGATTTTATGAAACAATGTTACTTAAATCGTGTTTTCTAGAATAAACATGGCATTGAATTTATGAAGAAAATTGTCCAAGAAACTGGTCATTTTATTGTCATATGTAGAGGGCCAATAAAGATTATTATGTCCAGCTGCACATGAATGCGAGCATGAATCTTGAATTGATAGAACCAAATTGACAACGTGGTGGTGTTTTTAAAACCAAAATGTTATTTCAAACTTCAATTGCAAACAGGTTTCAAGTAACATTCTTTACAAAACAAACAAAAAGTTCTTCAATGAGTATTTATTTCCTATCGATGTGCTGGGACTATGCAACTGAAGGAACATGGAAGAAACACCCAGCCTTTAAACAGCTCTCTAGGTCTATTGTAGCACTATTGTAGCTTGTAGCACGTACACACAATAATGTCCTTACAAATTGACTACGTGTGGGAAAGGGCGACAAACTCCACCATTGAAGATACATCGGGCCTTCATCCTCATAGCTGCACAACCAGTGGCCTCCAGGTCTCTTTAATTACTTCTGCAACAGAAAGGTTGAGGATGAGGATGCTACATGTTTGACAAAAATGGATCAATATTATTGACTTAAACATTTGGTGCCGCTAGCTGTTGATATGGACGATACAGTCGACGCTTTAAGCCTGGCTATCTATAATTGTGGGGTTATCAGCTAGACCAGGGGTGTCAAACTCAAATACCCAGTGGGCCAAAATGTAAAACCTGAACAAAGTCGCGGGCCAACATTGAACAAATGAACCTTTTAATATGGACCCAAACAAGTTTTGCTTTAACATTGAATATGGAACAAACATCGCTTATTACATACAATATATCATTGAATCTGGAACAAGCATCGCTTATTACATACAATATATCATTGAATATGGAACAAACATCGCTTATTACATACAATATATCATTGAATCTGGAACAAGCATCGCTTATTACATACAATATATCATTGAATATGGAACAAGCATCGCTTATTACATACAATATATCATTGAATATGGAACAAGCATCGCTTATTACATACAATATATCATTGAATCTGGAACAAGCATCGCTTATTACATACAATATATCATTGAATATGGAACAAGCATCGCTTATTACATACAATATATCATTGAATATGGAACAAGCATCGCTTATTACATACAATATATCATTGAATATGAACAAGCATCGCTTATTACATACAATATATCATTGAATATGGAACAAGCATCGCTTATTACATACAATATATCATTGAATATGGAACAAGCATCGCTTATTACATACAATATATCATTGAATATGGAACAAGCATCGCTTATTACATACAATATATCATTGAATATGGAACAAGCATCGCTTATTACATACAATATATCATTGAATATGGAACAAGCATCGCTTATTACATACAATATATCATTGAATATGGAACAAGCATCGCTTATTACATACAATATATCATTGAATATGGAACAAGCATCGCTTATTACATACAATATATCATTGAATATGGAACAAGCATCGCTTATTACATACAATATATCATTGAATAGGAACAAGCATCGCTTATTACATACAATATATCATTGAATATGGAACAAGCATCGCTTATTACATACAATATATCATTGAATAGTGAAGACATGCTAAATCCAATTTCAAATGAAAAAACACATCAATGGCATTCATTTATTAAATAAATAAAATTTAAATAAAAATCGTATGCCTCTTTTCTATTTGCAGCCTTCTGATTTAAATACCAAAATAAACTTTTTCCACTGGCTAATAATTTTACAAATAAAATGATAATAAATAAATCAACCATTCAAGCCCATGCCTTGTAGCAAGAAAAAGTGCACAAAGAAAACGTTAATTATTGCACACTGATCTAATCTGATGTGCCCAAGCCAGATACCTGGCATCTCTTCTTGGATGCTAGTTCATCAATGTCTGGGCTCAGGCTCTGAGCTGAAGAAATCCTCAGTATGGAGCGAAGGTGTTCATCAGTCTCCTGTGAGTTGTTTTGGTCATCTTCATCGAGGAGAAAAGTTACTTACAGCCACGTTGACTCCACAAACAAGACAAACAGGTTTGTCTTTTACATATGGAAACAGATATTCTGCCTCCCACTTGTCCAGAAAGCTCCTGTTTTCTGCCTTTCTTTTCGCCATTTTTGGGAAGGGATAGCGCGCTGACAGGTCTATGTTGCTTTGACTACTGTCACAGAGGAGAGGGCGTTTCTGGGTCCTGTCCTGATTGGCGCGCGAAAACAACAGCAGAGCATTATGGGATTCGTAGTATTAGCGGTGAATGCGCTGTATAATACCGGCGGGCCAGCTCTAGTAGTAATTTGGTATTGTCTCGCGGGCCAACTATAATTACCAGGCCAGAGTTTGACACCCATGAGCTAGGGAGTAGCTCGATTTCTTAGCCCAAGTATATATTATGTTAGCCTAGGTAGCTTAAGTTTAAGTGATATATATATATATATATATATATATATAAGTCTAGCTAGCAATACATTTGAGCCTATGTCACTATTTCTTAGCATAATGTCTATTCCTTTAGCCTCTCCTTTTGGACTAAATGCTGAATGAATAAATGAAGACGTAGTACTTACCAACAGCGAGATGAAGCTAACAGCTACAACACTGCAGCTAGCCTCTCTGCTCTGTGCTCTGGGTCTTAAAAGGATGTGTCCTCGCCCATATTTACGGGATGACCGAATCGTCCTCTGCAATCATTTTGATTGATAACACAACTACACAACCCCCCCCCCCCCCCCCTCCAGACAGAGCCCACTTGCGTCTCCACCACCAAAACGCTAAATCAAATGTACTTCCTGGGTTTCATTTGTCTTTGTCTCGCCAGAAGCCTCAGAAGCGGTTTAGTAGGACGGGAGCGGTCCATTCTCAGCTGTGAACCAACGCCCGATGAACGAGGAGCGATGGTACGATCTCATCCAGCGCCTGATGAACGAGGAGCGATGGTACGATCTCATCCAGCGCCTGATGAACGAGGAGCGATGGTACGATCTCATCCAGCGCCTGATGAACGAGGAGCGATGGTACGATCTCATCCAGCGCCCGATGAACGAGGAGCGATGGTACGATCTCATCCAGCGCCCGATGAACGAGGAGCGATGGTACGATCTCATCCAGCGCCCGATGAACGAGGAGCGATGGTACGATCTCATCCGGCGCCTGATGAACTAGGAGCGATGGTACGATCTCATCCGGCGCCCGATGAACGAGGAGCGATGGTACGATCTCATCCAGCGCCCGATGAACGAGGAGCGATGGTACGATCTCATCCAGCGCCCGATGAACGAGGGGCGATGGTACGATCTCATCCAGCGCCCGATGAACGAGGAGCGATGGTACGATCTCATCCAGCGCCCGATGAACGAGGAGCGATGGTACAATCTCATCCAGCGCCCGATGAACGAGGAGCGATGGTACGATCTCATCCAGTGCCCGATGAACGAGGAGCGATGGTACGATCTCATCCGGCGCCCGATGAACGAGGAGCGATGGTACGATCTCATCCGGCGCCCGATGAACTAGGAGCGATGGTACGATCTCATCCGGCGCCCGATGAACGAGGAGCGATGGTACGATCTCATCCAGCGCCCGATGAACTAGGAGCGATGGTACGATCTCATCCGGCGCCCGATGAACGAGGAGCGATGGTACGATCTCATCCAGCGCCCGATGAACGAGGAGCGATGGTACGATCTCATCCAGCGCCCGATGAACGAGGAGCGATGGTACGATCTCATCCAGCGCCTGATGAACGAGGAGCGATGGTACGATCTCATCCAGCGCCCGATGAACGAGGAGCGATGGTACGATCTCATCCAGCGCCCGATGAACGAGGAGCGATGGTACGATCTCATCCAGCGCCCGATGAACGAGGAGCGATGGTACGATCTCATCCAGCGCCCGATGAACGAGGAGCGATGGTACGATCTCATCCAGCGCCTGATGAACGAGGAGCGATGGTACGATCTCTAGAGTCCGGGGTCAACCCATCGCCTCAACACCTCAGCATCAGCTGGGAAGTCACGTTATTCTCCACGGCAGGTTCATGCGCTAAGATGTTACTGATTAAACCTGCTTTTGTGTAATGTTAGTGCAAATGCTAGAATTATTTGCGTATTGAGCGTCCCAGTCCACATCCACCCTCCGTCCCTCCCCTCCCTGTGAGCCACGCCCCTCATGGTCCTCACCCACCCTCCGTCCCTCCCCTCCCTGTGAGCCACGCCCCTCATGGTCCTCACCCACCCTCCGTCCCTCCCCTCTCTGTGAGCCACGCCCCTCATGGTCCACCCCCACCCTCCGTCCCTCCCCTCCCTGTGAGCCACGCAGCTCATGGTCCACCCCACCCTCCGTCCCTCCCTCTTTGTGAGCCACGCAGCTCATGGTCCTCACCCACCCTCCGTCCCTCCCCTCCCTGTGAGCCACGCCCCTCATGGTCCTCACCCACCCCTCCCTGTGAGCCACGCCCCTCATGGTCCTCACCCACCCTCCGTCCCTCCCCTCTCTGTGAGCCACGCCCCTCATGGTCCACCCCCACCCTCCGTCCCTCCCCTCCCTGTGAGCCACGCCCCTCATGGTCCTCACCCACCCTCCGTCCCTCCCCTCCCTGTGAGCCACGCCCCTCATGGTCCTCACCCACCCTCCATCCCTCCCCTCCCTGTGAGCCACGCCCCTCATGGTCCTCACCCACCCTCCGTCCCTCCCCTCCCTGTGAGCCACGCCCCTCATGGTCCTCACCCACCCTCAGTCCCTCCCCTCCCTGTGAGCCACGCCCCTCATGGTCCTCACCCACCCTCAGTCCCTCCCCTCCCTGTGAGCCACGCCCCTCATGGTCCTCACCCACCCTCAGTCCCTCCCCTCCCTGTGAGCCACGCCCCTGAGATGTCCGGCATCAGCGTGTCCAAACTCTCCAGAGTCTCCCGTTCACTCACCACCACACTGTCGTTCTAGAGAGAGAGAGAGAGAGAGAGAGAGAGAGAGAGAGAGAGAGAGAGAGAGAGAGAGAGAGAGAGAGAGAGAGAGAGAGAGAGAGAGAGAGAGAGAGAGAGAGAGAGAGAGAGGGCAAGGGGGGGAGAGAGAGACAAGGGTAGAGAGACAAGGATAGAGAGGGTGAGAAATAGAGAAGATGGAGAGACATAGAGAGAAAAAATATATATAGATAGAGAGAGAGCGATAGAGAGCACGATAGAGAGAGAAAGATAGAGAGAGATAGACAGACAGAGATAAATATATGATTACAGAGGAAGGGAAAGTGATAAGATGAAGTGAGGAAAACGTAAGCAGACATGAAACTGTGGCTCTTAAAATAAAGCGTCTCGTGGCGACGGGAAGCCATTTGGTTGGCCGCCATTTTGTTAAAAACGTTATGAAACAACTTAACTAGAGCGAGTTGGTGGTCGTCATGGAGACGTACACAAACATAACCTTTTAGAATCCAATGAGTGAATGAACAAGTGATCACATTTCAACAGGTAGAACATGAGGAGAAATATCCACTGAGAGCATGAACAAAAATGACACACAAGAGGAAATGATTTCTAGGTTTATATTTGGACGTATAATATTATATTGAATATATATTGATATGAATATATATATGTATATATATATATATATATATATATATATACAGTATATATATATATATATATATATATATACTGTATATATATATATGTATATATATATATATATATACA